>JAQGBY010000012.1:0-103959 GCA_034698785.1 Mycogona germanica
AGTTTTCTCTTGAATTTCATTGTTTGGTGTTTTCATCGTCTTCTAATTATTTGAACTGCAATTTAATGTTTGATGTTGTGGAGGCGTTTTATAAGTGATTTTGTAATTTTACAATTTATCTTTGAACTTTAATTCAGTTTTTCTAGTGATGTTTTAAAAAGCGCAAAACCTGTGGCTAATAATTGACAACCCCCCCAGCCGGCGGCTTTTTGAGTAGGAGGGGGGGCGCAATTTATAGAGGAAAGGATAGACGGGAAAGGATGACCGCGGAGAGAGTAAGAGGAGTTTTTCGTGTGCGAGAGTAGGCCGCGGGAGAGGGGAAAGAGGACTGCGGCTTATCAAACTGAGGGAGAAGGAATGTTGCGGCTAAGAGAGAGGTGAGGTCAATGGTGGGATTTCGGTGTTTAGGTGGCGGACTATGGACACGCGTTTACGGTAATGCTATATTCATTGGAAATTTTGTAATACTCCTATTTGTTTGGTTGACAATGGCTGAAAACAGGATACGTGCAGGTAATAAAACGATGAAAAAGTGTGGGGTGTCCAAGGAAGAAGGGAAAGAAATGACGTACAGCTGTATATGTACGTAGACCTGCGTTAAATTGCAGTCACGTCCTCGTTTCTTAGACGCGACTTGTAATAAATCACAGCATCTGCATTGCGTGTGCCTCTCTCAACTGGATGAAGCTTCCCCGGGAAAACTGGCCACCAAAAAATGAGACACGTCGACTCTATATATCAGGCCAGGTTGCGTTGTGCATACACGCAGATAGAAAGGGGGAGAAAATAATATCACTTGCAAGCAGTCGTACAAAACGGATGGAGAATAAAAAATATATGCACGTACAAAGCGAGGGAAAAAAATTAACAGCTGCTGCGATGCAAGAAAATAATATCCTTTCCTTTTGGTGTGGGTTGGTGAAGGAGTTTTCAGTCAGTGTCTCCCGGACAGAAAAAACACTATTGCAAGCAGCTACAGAAAATGTGTATGGGATTACCTCGAAGTAGAACACGTTAGTCCGATAGAGATAATTCAGTAGTGACGATCACCGGGGTTAAACTGCGACCATATTTCCTCTTAAATTGCAATGGCAATATGGAAGAGTTACAAAATATTCTTGCCCGATTCCAATTCGTTGCAGACACTTTAATAATTTATAACGCTAGAAAATCATGATCCCTAAATTAAAAATGGGCACACACGCACAATTCAGACTCCAAGTTACCACTTCCACGTTCACGAACTGAAGGATCGACTCGCCAACCATCGAACACGATATCCGACCTCTGAACTCCTAAGTTCGATCTATCCAGCGGTCAGCTGATCAGGGAGGAGAGTCACACAGCCGCAGGAGTGAAAGCGAAGGCCGCACGCAGCACACGATGAAAAAGACGTAGCAAAAAATGGTTCACTCGATTGTGAGCGCTCTCCTCGACAGAGGTGAGATAAAAAATATTTATACTATATAATAAAATAAAAAAACAGCAATCAAATATGAGCTGAACTTTGAAGCGTGAGCATCCAACAGCCGCAGCTAGCAAGCAAATAATCAGTACAATATCGGTGATGTCAAGACGTGGACACAGTTCATTTTGCCAGGGTGTATTACTTTTTTTCTTCTTCCCAAGCTGTGGCGTGACGTACTATGTATGGGGTTTGGCGATATTATATAGTGGGAACCCGCTCTCTCTATTTTTCGCTCTCGCTTTAGTGTGTGGCAATTTTATTTGTCGCTAGATCAGCATTGTCTCGGATCGGTATAAATCGGCCATTTATACCGCTTCGATGTTGCGCGACCAGCGCCGAAGTCAAACAAGAACGGACAATAATATGGATGTGCAAACAATGCCGTTCAATTTCCGGTCAAGATCTCTGGACTTTTTCGGGCGGGACAAATTCCTGCACATGTCTTTCTTTGGAATGGAGGTATAAAGCAGGTGTTAAGGTCACTGCCGCGGGCGTCAGTCACTGACGAGGAAAATAGGTCTCGAACAGGTGTAGCAAAGTGAGGGGATCAGATCTGGCAGGTGCTGGGGTATGTTGCTGCCCCGTGTTGCGAGGCAATCACACAATGCGCCGGTTAGACTCTTATTAAATACAGTATGATTTTTGGTGGTTTTTGTCGCTTCGGTAGGAGTATAATTTTTGGCAGAATATGGCCCCATACCTGTTTCTAGCACAGATCCGCCGTAACCAGTTCAGTTCATGAGTAATTTCCACGAAATCCTATCATTTCGACTTTCTCGTTAAGAGACTTGTTTTTTTTTTAATTCACTGAAGTGACTGGTCACAACAGGAAGATTCTGTACCCCTCTCAGTACTTAGGCACTATGTGAGAGGCACATTTTCACCAGTACCCCGAGCCAAAGCCCGCGCCGGGAATCGAACCCGGGACCGCCGAACCACAGTCAAGCACATGTCTCGGAAGTTCTGCGTCAAATCATCTTTCTGAAATTTCCTGAATTCGGTGGTCGAAACAGTCAGGATGGCGGCTTAGTACAGAAATGCGACAACAGAATCCAGCAATACCACGCCCTATCGCCCGCGCATGTAGCCGCGCATAGGGAAGTGATTTATCTGGTCAATGGAGAGATCTCTCTTGTAGCAGCGCTTTCTTGCTCACTCGCGCGCACTGCTCCCTGGGAGGGGGGGTAGGATGATGATGATGTAGCTGCTGTAGAGGGACAGGGGGGTTCTGCTTCGAAGGGTAAATGCGTGTGCATAGGTTGTATTTCCGTGGTCGTAGTTGACACTATCACCCCTCCTCCCCAACCCCTACTACACACATCATAGTCTAGGCACATTAAACTATCGTGCACCTATCTCAGGATCGCGCCATTCATATCAGTGGTGAGAAAAATTGATCTCTAAAAAGATACATTCGACTGCATTCCATAATTTCTAAGATTCCATAATTTTTTATTATAAATTTTGTTTTTAATTACAACTGGAATATGTTTACTGATTCGACTGCTAATGTAGTTGCTCGATATCAATGGAGGATGTAATATTTTAATATCCGCCGTCTTGGTTGTTGCAATTCAATTTGGCTACGTGAGCACATTTCACATATTGTTTTGGATTCTTTGAGACTCCGAGGAACCTCATTTTGCCTAGCCATACAGTATCTTCAAAGAAAAATGGATCATCTTCGCTATTTCTTTCCTCGACTATTGCGGACCGCAACCGCCAGCTACTCCATCCACCAGCGACGAACACCTCAAATCTTGCTTTTGTCGTCTCTTCACATATTTCTCGTCTCGCGCGGTGTTCTAGTGCACTCGAGACTCTTCGCCTGGGTCGATTTCAGCCAGCGTCATCTGTGCGGCGCACCCAGTCTCCCTTTCCTTTACCCCCTCCCGGCCCTCCCATTTTCTCCCCCCCAGAGTATCCCAGGCACTGCCAGGGCTCCCTTTTCTCTTTCTCTCGAACTCTCATCCCCAGCTGCTTTATCTGCAGATCGTCCGTCAACCGTCAATAGGAACACAAAGGAGGTCCTCTGTTCTCCATCTCTCGCTCTCACTCTCCCTCGTCATCAGTGGCGGCTCGTGAAAATATTGTTGGTTGGCACAGCCGGATAATTTTATTTTGAACTACGCACTACGTTGCAGATGAGACAGACTTTTCGACAAGACGTTTTTACCTAAAAATAGAAAATTAAAAATCAAGACAATATGAACGCGTGTTGGTTCCATAAAACTATGGAATCATGGAAACAATTTCTGTCACATGAGTCTCTTTTCAATGAGTCTTACTTACTCCTTATATCTAAATATTAAATATGCAGTCGATAACCTTTTCATAAAATTTACCTTTGTATTACCTTAATGTGGCTTTCTATAGACGTTATCTTTTTTCAAAATCAGAATCGGGAAAAAATAATGCGCTACAGTCATTGTCGTGGCGATGTTCCAGCGAATCAGATGAAGTTACAACAAATCGACGGTCAAAGCATATCGACACTATCATTTTTAAATATCGCCTATTTTATGCGGTAAATTGTGATTGAAGTCGAATTAGCGGCGATAATTTCTGCCAAATGACAAAATATGAGTCATTTGTAATGAAGCGCCCTCAGAGATTCTGGTACGAAAAAATAGTTTGTCATCCGGTTAAATTTAGGACGAGCCGCCACACATATCCACTTATCTCTGACTTTCGTTTTGCTCCACGGTTTTTCCCTTTCAATTCGCGGACGTATTCCCAGATTGCATGGGCTGATGGCACTAGCGGCAGTCAAATTACCAAAAAGTACCGAGAAACATGTGTACCCACATACTGTACATGTGTATGATCGGCGTCACTCCAGCATTTTTATTTTGACGACTAGAAGATGGCCTAGTGTGGATTCTCGCTGGTCTAGGCCCAGTGTTTCAGGTTTGTCTGAACATCATCTTTCACTGAACATCAACGTGGTAGTCAAAAGGTCCCTGGAATCGATATCCAGAGGGCGCCAGGGGTGATCGCCAGTGGGTTTTTTGTTACTGGGCAGTGGGCAACGCTTCATTACTAGAGAAGGTGTTAGGTTGGTGGTCGACGTATCGCCAGTGGACTAACAGGCTTTATTGTTTACATACAGCCTATTGCCGTCGTCAGATTTTTAAATGCTATTTAGCGAACAGCACGCAAACATAAATTCTTAATTTTTCTAAGAAAAAAATCACCTTCTGATGCTCTTCAGATGTTGACTGAAGCCAACGGAAATGAGTCAATGCGAAAACTGCAAGTGTTCGAATGGCGCGAGCATTTTCATGAAAGTCCTGAAAAAAGGACAGACAGCATTTGGGTTTAGCTTCATGGCAATTGACACCAGCGCATCGCAAGAAATGCACCCTTCTCGCCAGAAATTGCACCTGCCCATTTCTACCTGTTCCCGTGGCTAAAAATGAAACTGAAGGGCCAACATTTCGCGAATTCTGAAGATGTAGTGCAAAATGCGACGTGAGAGCTAAAGGCGCTTTCTATTAAAAGTATTCCAGAACGCTGAGACAAGTGTTTGAATGCAGGAGAGGGGTGCTTTGACGGTAGTGCTGATTAAAAGGTTGCAATTTCAATAAATAAACTCATTTTCGACAATCCGGGCAACTTTTTGACTCTACTAGTCAAAAACTTCGGTGCTTGGTCGCGCGCACAGAATTTGCGCACGATCGATGAGCTAGAGTATTCTGGCAGTTTAGAAATACAGAGAAATATTGCGGCAATAAAGTTGTCAACGTTAGATCGTTTAACTCAAGTGGCAGCAATACATTAAAAGACGAACAGATTGACGAACACTCGGTCTTAATAAACTTAACGTTGTTTGACGAATTCTGAAAAAATTGCTAAGATTTAGCAATCGATTTATCCATCTGAAAAACACAAAAGTTATATATACTTTGCCTGCTTATACTGTATAAAGTTAAAGAAGTATGCTTCACATTAGATAGTAATAACCAAATTAAAAAACATCTACAATATTATGTTTCAGTGTTGCAACCTGCACATACAGAATAATTTTGAAATTAACGAATTCCTTCTTGTTTGATGTGAGAAAGGTCTACATGTAATGACACCTTTGGTGGCCCTGTTGCTACAAGCTCTCTAATGTATTCGATCACATCACTGCCGCTATTTTGCCTTGTAATCTTAGTTACATTGGTCAAGCAAACGCAATCCAAGCATACTTGAGCAGGGTGCGTTTAGACACTGAACAAAATGGGGTCGTCCGTGCTATGGCAAGAAAGTACGGAGAGCTCTTAAATCACAATTCGCCCATCATAGTGGTGCTCAAGAATTTCAAATGCGCTTGAGAGTTCCGTTCCGTTCCACTTTCAATTCGAAACCCCTGACTACCATAGGGTAATCATAAATTATTGATAATTGGAGTAATAAGGTGTAGAGTGGAGAATCGATATTGAACGCGTTCAGTTAACTAATTCAGTGCACTGGTCACTTCCCGCTCAAAACTGAAACGAATCAAATATTGATCAGATCAGATCAGTTTCACATATGCCTAAGTTAGTTAAGTAAGCAACTAGTTTGCAGTAGAAATCTAACTTGAAAATCCAACTTGAGATTTTGTGATATCAAAAACTGGTAAGTCTGATACAATTTCCTATCCTGTTTTCTCCACTTGTTTAAAAACTCATAAAACTGAAGTCTGGGTTGGATTATTGACCCTCTGTTGTAAGTATATTTTTTAGTAAACCAATACCCGGATATTTCAACAAAGAGATACTAGACAACCAGAGTAATTTGGATTCCCTAATAATTACCAATCCTGAGAATCCCAAGGATTCCAACACCAAGACAAGCTGAGCCGGCACCAGAAATGAAGTTAGGTTACATGTACGTCTATGAATGCCATTGTTTTCAATGACTTTTCATCGCTTCTTGTTCCTAAAGGCGCCCAAATCCACGAAGTTAGCACTTCACAAACAATTCGTTGACACTTGAATACCGTAAAATATAATTAAATATCCAATATTTAGTTGAGAAACTGTTTGAAGTGTTAGTTTGTTTACATTTTGACGTTTCGCCGGGTTCGCGCAAGGACGAAAGTCGATAATAAATTATTTGAGATCGAATCAGATTACTGGTGCCATACGCAAAACACGTTAATGTTGCGAATCCAATTACTTGGTAGAAGAGCGAATCCGATTCCACTATGGCTCCTCACGGCGAAAAGAACAAGATTGACTGACTGATTCAAATTGAACTGAAGGGCACCATGCTATTGCAGTCACACAACGAAAACGAGAGAGGACAAGAATTCAAAGATTTGACGCGCCCATACCTCAATGTGATTAGAGAAAAATATTACAAGAGTATAATTTCCCGCCATTAATTTAAAAAAGAGATTTCCATTTTTTCAGAAGCATGCGTTTTTGTAAGAGTAAATGAATTTCAAATCCTTGCGTTCAGATAGCTGAAACAATTTTTAAATCAACCAATGACAACATTTTATAGATGAACTTCAAGTTACTTCATATTTTTATTGCCGACATTTCTTTTATGAACAAAACTGTAACAGAGCATAAATGAAATTTGCCACAAAAATAAAAGTTCTTTCATTTCCTATCCGATTCTACATGAAAAACCCACATCTGCTATATTAATTCAAATGACAAAATGTAAGCAGATACGATTTCACTTAATATATGATAGGAGATTTTAGGTCTTCTTTTACTCAAATAGTACGTGTGCGCAAAATTTCCTACACCTACACATTTATGTTTGATATTATTACATATCAATTATTAAGGATCATATAAATTATATAGCACAAATATTGTATAGGTTACAATTATAATCAAATATGTGAGATTACATGTCTACTAACTTAACACAGTAGCATTTCGGTTCTATTATTTCCTCAGTATACGAGTGTACACAACATGCATGTATTTCCGATTTACGCGCGTAAGGTTATTAGATTAACAATCCCTCATATAAAGTTGCCATTCTCTAGAACGTATTATTGAAGAGTGGCGCACATTTGGCTATCGTTTAATTTCTGAATCACAGAACAAAATAAAAATTATAAAAACCAAGTAACCAATTGTTAGAGAAATAAATTTGCTAGCCCCTAAAACAGATATTCTTTTTACACGTAGGGCGGCGCTATAAATGGCAACAAACGATTTTGATCTTTCACAAAAAAAAACAACAAATAAATTTAGTAACGTGTCTTAATCTCAAGCAGGCTCAAGTTACTATCATTTTGAAAGGTACAGTTTCGAGTGTCTATTGTCAACTAAAATAAAGGAAGAAAAGAAAATCTTTTGAACCCTCGACCCAATGGGAATCATGTCGTCGGAATTCCTAATATCCCTGAGCAATGAAAAAATGATATAATTTCGGCACACAGTTTGTACCAATGATGGTTTGCAACTAAATTATTTTTCTAATTTCCTTTTCACTTTAAAAATTTGTATAACAATTTTGCTTTTTAATCTGATCAAACAAACTTGAAAAAGGCGATATTTACTGATTCAGGATTTGTAAAATATATAAAAAAAAAAAAAAAAAAAAACTCGATCTTGTAAACACCGCGCGTTAAGACACGAAACGTAACACATTTTTTCTAATGAACTACTATTGTTGCAATTGACAGCTGCCTGCAACGAAGATGTAGACTTAACAAAATATATATATAGAACAAAACATAAAAAGTTGTACGTTCACCTTTTTATTTGAAAAAAGAAACTGAAACCGAAAAAAAGACAACCTCGCGTTAAAGCATAGTTGTGCTTCTAAACATATACAGAACTGTAGTCTACGAAAAACATTTTACAGTTTGTGTTTGATCAGTGTTTGAAAGGAGCTGCATCGTTTTTCTCATATATATATATTAAACATATCATTTGACACTTGGTCTGGATCTATGCAAAAGCAAGTTGTCGCACAAAAAGGCACTTACAAATCTGATCTACCCTTGACTTGAAATGTTTTTGGTCATGCATCAAATATTGGCAGGCAAAATACAATGAGACTGTTGATTATCTACAGTGCTGCGTGCATTAGGCTGGAGCGCGATTATTCTCGGCGTAGATAGGAAGTATACCAACTATTAGTGATTCCGGATGATTTATTTGAGGTTATTAGTTAATCTGATGTGCTAATTAGACAGGGCAGAAGATGAATTAAAATTACAATACACAGTTGTATACCCACGCGCAGCCCCGGAGGAACTCATGGCGGGGGAGGGGGTCAATGACAAAGAGAACAAAATAATATCAAAATATAGCATTACACTTTGAAAGCTTGGAATTTATATATCTCATATCAACTAAATATTTAGTGACATACTTCCTTCACTTGAAAGCTATGTGGTGGCAGTGTTTAAAGCATGCACCCCTGTTGACTTGATTGCGCATGAATCAGAGAGCGTTATTGAATTTATAATTTAAAAATTACGTTGGTTTCCACTTTGGGGGAAATCACATCAAAATTTTCTGCCACATGCAATTATATTATGGTATAATGATTACATGGTAGCAATACGGGTTTCTGATGATTTGACTAGCAGAATTAATGTAAATAGCAAATGTTAGTCCGCATCAAATTCCAATACCTTATTAGCGCATGGAGGGTTAATCTCGAGCGTTCCGTCTGTACAGTAATTTCAGCTTAGATCGTAAACCCTTTCTTCCCGACAACATACACTATACATTATATTTATATATATATATACTATATATAGAAGAATAGGTCTACTTGAGGAATAAGAGGTAAGAAAATACGCATCTGTAAAATTAGTTTGAAAAATTAAATATCAACAATTATTCTATTCCAAAACTGGATTTATTGTATTAGCAACTACATATTATAGTGAGGCGCAGTCACTTCCAAGTGCAGAATTCATAAGTTGGGTACAACAAACTTACTATGCTATATACGTAACGGGTGCAAAAATACTTCAACAATGATGAATTGAATTAAACCGATATTACCTTAAACTAGACACTTAATTCTTATAGAAAAGCTAAGAATGCCAATTTGTCATCGCACTAATTTTAAATCAGTTTGACATTCTGTTTTCAAAGTTGACCCAGTGGACAAGTGGTTACTCTTTTTACACCTAATTAGGTGAATTTGTTGACTCGTTTACATTTCATTTAAAATGCGGTTCAGTCTTTTCAAAATGAACACGAATCATTCCGTGAAAACCTTTCATTCAATAATTGCATTCCGAGCTAACATTTTCACGATTTCAAATTGAAATGTAATATTTTAGAATGACTAGTAGATAAATATAGCTAGTGTTCATTGCTACCCTAAACAAGATGTGCAATTAATTGATCAAAAAGCTTTGGCATTGCTCAGTGCAGTTTCAAATGTGCATAATATACGGGAATAGAAGTTTTAAATTATTACAAATAGAATAGATGTTCTGTACTCGTCATTTATAATTGTATACACGCAAATTGGATTTTCGTAATTCTATATATGCATGAATGTACATTGAAAAAATAAACGGTATTGCAATACTATGTGCTATATATATACGATTCACCTTTGAGCAGCCGCACCAAATACCGGGGACGAAACGTACATGACCAAATTCAATGCAACAACGGTGCTAATTCCTACAATGGTTACCACCATTAATTGAACCGATTCTGACGGACGGCTGCATTTTGTATATATACAAAGACACAGTTCAAGAATAGAACATATGTTTGGTACGATTCAGCTGCCTTGAAGTTATATTCTTAATTCCAGATAAGAGAACTCCTTCACGAATGAGGTAATAGGCCGGCGTCTTCAATTAACCTTCACTCTCCTTATGAACGGCTGATGTTTCTGAAAAGGCAAGAGCCTCAAGTATAAAGCGAACATACTGGATCCGAAGCGATGTGTGCACCGACAATTACAGTCTGTCGTCAAACTGAATTGTTAACCAGAATAAGATTAAATTGACAAATAAACATTCATCTGGCGAAGACATTGGGTTGGTTGGATTTTCTATTTATTTCTGTTGATTCAGATTTAGTCATTACTATTAAAGCGAGCAATCAGAATTTAAATTAGTCTCACGAGGTAAAAATAACGCAATTTAATAAATTTCTGTTTAAATAATTTAACGAAAATTCAATTTCTGAAACTTAAGAGAATTGGGTGAAAGCACTAAAACAAATCTTTTGTAAGTTTACTCTTCCACTGATAGATTCTCAAATCAGGACAACAAAGGTTCCACAAAGAATGGGCGGCACATTTGGTGCAACACAAACGGATATGGAAGGATCGGATGGCCAGAGGGTAGACAGCACACTCCCTGAAAATACATGGCTACGCTTGCAATCATGTATCGGTCCAATTATTTATTGATCAAGATTTTAAACACAAAGCCATCTATATTATGAGGATTTGTTCTTTTAAATTTACGTTCAACTGGCAGCGCTCTGCATTCACACATTTAGATTAACATGCATCGCGTGCTTTAATTTTACAAGCAAATAGCAAAACTTGAGTTTTCAGAAATTACAGCATTACAAAGACAAAGCAAATCCAGATTTAAAAAAAAAAACACCGCCCGATAATTTTATGACTTTGCATTTACGGCTTTTTCGGTAGAACCCAAACGTAGCGTAGCCAAATACTTCCAGCGGTCAAGTTCAGCACATCATGTACCGTACCTTCGCTAGCTTTCCAATCCTTACACTACTTGGGTGTCTCGTTTGAACAGACATGTCATTTGCCCTAACCGCATTCTTGAACAAATTTGTTTGATTGTGCGCTGTATAGGAAGACAAGATTCAGCGTTTCAGCAAGTAGAAGGCATTTCTCTTTTTACTTTTTATCATAAAAAGTAAAGAAACCGTCGGGCTCAGACAACATTTATCTATTTGAATCACCTGTAGCTTCCTTCACTGATAATTTAAATGTGCCAAACAAATCCACATCCAATCCACATTTGTGGAAATCATGTAAAAGATAGGTGTCTAGGGATATTTTCACCACTACTTTGTACCAAAAAATGGCTCTGAACGATACAATAGATACCGAAATTCACAAGATCTGGGTCATGAAACAGCCCCGCGCTATGCACAAATCTGAATAGGTTACTTACATATTCGTTCGACATAGTTTCCAGGAAACGTTCCAAACAGTCCCGTTCTCTGCGACGAACCTACAAACCAGCCGTCGTCGCATTTCTCCATCACGTATACAATGTCGCCATCGTTCAACTCCAATTCATCATCGTTTTGTGGTTTGTATGCATACAAAGCACGGTACCTGTGAGCATCACATGATAAAAACAAATTTGAATTTCGTACACCAAACGAGAATCAATATTAAACGCCAGCACATAATTAACTGTGAAACGTGCAACTTCACAGCAGCTTAATCCTTGTATGAATTGACAATGTTTAAGTGTAATAATGTTCTTAGCAATCCATGCTTATTGTTAATAGACTATCGCGTTTTTAGTATTAAAATATATTTCAAGACACTTACGGTATTGGATCAGTTTGGGTATGGATGTGAAGCGTTTGGTCCAAAGGGTAGATCTTGTCGTCAAATAAAGGTTCAGTTGGTCTTGGTGGAGCGTATCGACGCTGAAAAGATCATGATGCAAATGTCTTATTTATAACATCATCGATGATGTCATGTCATATTTTGTTAATTGACAAATTTCTACTCACAGTTGTTGCATATGGGGTAGTATAATTCTCCGCTCTATGTCCATAGTAGCTAGGTTGTGCATAAGAACTTGCAAATTTGGGCGACATAGTTGATCCATTCATGATTAACGAGTGACTAAATTGGGACAATATAATGACATCAGACACTGAATCGATTGAAAATATATCTTTTCCAGATTCAATTTTAAGTTAATGGAGTGACGAAACGTGAAATTGGGACAATATATAATGACATCAGACACTGAATCGATTGAAAATATATCTTTTACAGATTCAATTTGAAGTTAATGGAGTGACGAAACGTTCAATAGGCTTACCTTACTGGGCTTGAAATTGGTTTGGATGTAGGAGAATGGGATCCTATAAAAATGACAATAAAATGTATACTTCTTTAATCACAATATTTCAATTAAAAAATGATTGCAAGTTGGTAGGTTCAATCAGGTTAAGAAAAATTGTGCTAAACCTACCACGAATATCCATCCCGGGTTCAGACATAATCTCAATATAAGACCTGGGAAATATCCCTTTCAAACCGCCAATTCGCCCTTCGTACCAGTTGTTGTCAACACGCCTGATCAAAATGACATTTTCTCCCTGGAAGAATTAAAATTACTAATTCAAGATGGCAAAAAAAGTAACCAATTCTTTCCAACAAGAAACAATGAAAAAGACCAAGACAAAATGGAATCAAAATTCCTGGGATATGGATAATTTGAAAGTGAAAAGGTCATTCCAAAGCAAATACGAATATTGATAAAGCAAAAAAGTTTAGAAATTATTTAGAAAGTTTATAAAAATATATTTTATTACCAAAAACTGAAATAATGAATCAGAAATTATACCATGCAGGTAAATAATAAAATAAAAATAAACGTAAAACCAAACCTTGACTAACGATAGTTCCATAGGTGACTGGGCTTGAAAGTTATATTTGGCTCGGGCTTGTCCTTCGGAAGGTTTCTTGGGAGTCAGTCTCAAACTGTCGTAGGGTATAATCTGAAACAAAAGTTGCACACGAAATTAGAAAACCCCAAAGAGAAAATTCATTGCAACGAGAAATCCAACTGATTGAACAATCGAATTCACTTAATTTGGTTGTAACGTAACTCAACAAATTCGTATTAGAGAATACCCCTTTTAAATTCTTATTTACTCGTAAATTGTAATACTGGCTTCAAACCAAATGGAAAAATATTACAAACACCACAGTGTGAGAGTTGAAAAATAATAAATACCTGAACATGATTGACCGGAAAAAGACCAACAAGGCCATGGTGTTCACCTTCGTACCAGTTTTTATCGATTTTTCGATGGATAAATATAAGGTCACCCTTGTCAAAGGACAGCTCTCTAAATGATTGAAACAAACGTTGGTGAGGGACGGCGATGGACAACAGAAGATTAGCAACAGCAAAAAAAATTGGGTTCGCTGCTACCTTGAATTTTGTCCGGCAAATCCATACGTAGCCCTCGCCGCAGTTTTGGGCTCTGGTGTCCGTGCACTCAAGGGCGACACTTGTTGGTCGTCGAAAAGATTATCGTATCGGTTCAAAGGTATGGGCGACTTCTGGGAAGGACTGTTCAATTTAAAATATGAATAGGTTAGGTTAGATATAAGCAAAGAAGGTTTAGCAACAGTTAAACTTCTAATTATGATCGCAGACATGAATTGCATACATAAGCGACACTAAAATTTCTGTAAAACAAATTTGATTGACCGACATACATAAAGTTGTCATTGTGCCTGCGATTCTCGATGTCTGTTAACTCCTGCATTGCCTTTTTTCGTTTTTCGTCTTCGTAGAACTGTTTCATCTGGAAAAGTTAAAAGCCATGGCAATTCAAACAATCTAATAAAACATAAAAGAACTGCTTTTAGTTTATTTCGCAAAATCAACGACTTAATAAAATATCGGCAACGCAACTGATATTTTATTTACCAAGTCATAAAATAAAATATTAAATCTCTATATGATTTGTTAAAAAAAGAATACGCCATCAATTACAATTCCATAATGAGCCTTCAGATGCTCATATGGCAATTGTAATAAAGCAATTTCTAAAATTTACCATCTGCTCCTGGCGAATCCTAAGTTCCTCTTCATTGATAAACTCCTTTTCCAGATTGTGAATCGGACTACGGTAATGAATGTTAACTTCTGTATCTTGGAACCGATGTGGAGGCTCTGAAAAGGTTGAAAGAACTGTTTTAAGCTATCGGCTCACTTTTAATGCGCACGGTGCAGCGACTACGTCACGCCAAGTTAAAGCCATAAACATTAGAATTTCTAATCCTAAAGCCCTCAACATTCCACTCCACAAAGGGAACTACAGTACAGACGATGCCTCCTATACCACCGCCCACTCTGTCTCTCGGGCAACCCAGGTATGAAGCAAAAATAAATAAAGCGACTAACAATGATCGATCGTTGCGCTCACATTTCTAGCTAGACAAAGCACATCTAGTAATATCAATTAATACAGGTAAGCCGGGATTCCCACAATCGGTCAGAAAAATACCAAAAGGCAGGTGCAAATCTGTGAGTGCGCGTGAAGAAATGCTCAAATGCAAAGGTTGGGGGTAGATGAAAGAATCCTACCTGGGTCAATGAGAGGGACTTTTGGAGGTGGTAAGGGAAAGCCAAATTCCACTCTATCAAGCTCCAAATTGGTGGCAGCAACAGACGAATCGAGTTGATAATAGTCTAACGAAGTTGGAACAACCCATACATTAGGGCCAGTGTTTAGGGAATCAATCTAGTCGTGCATTCATTCATTCATAAGGTCATTAACGTAGTCAGTTATGAAATGGTACGTCAAAACACAGGGAGAATCGTTGTTGGACGAATTGCTCCACTATCGGAAGGCGATTAGCTAAAACAATAGTTTGAAGAGAACGATTAGCGAAGTCCGACCTGAGAATTCGGTGGTCGAATTTCGGCAATTAGTGAAAGAGTCCAAGGTCGTCCCGGATTTAACCATGAAATTTAACTAAGAAATACTTGAATACTCGTGGTTGAGTTGAGAGCAAATTGAGATGACAATTACTGAATGAATGCTCTTCAATGATCCACTTTATAAAAGACTCGAATACTCTAGGTTGAGTTGACGTATCATTGCAAATTGAGATGCTAATTACTGAATGAATGCCCTTCAATGATGCATAATTCCACTTTTTTTAAAAAGGATTTCTTCAAAATAGGAATTAAACAGGGTTTTTTTTCGTAATGAGAATTTAAAGTAGCTTGAATCATTTCAATATTTGATGTCCACCAGAATGAATGCAACACGGCTAAAGTAAAAATTATGGCATCCCCTTTCTCCCGTAGCAAAATGTAACAAGTTTTGTACAAATATGTTATCATTTGACTATGGCTAGAAACACATAAATCAAGCACACCATTACCAAACATATTTAGCAAAATTAATTTTCCTCAAGAGCTGCTAGAAAGTTAACGGAGAGACCTGTAGGTCAAGTAGTGTCAAACGGTTTAGTCTTATACAAACCAAACAAAATTATGAAATATATTTTCACGTCTACCCAAATAAACTTGCTGTGATCGGTAATAGTTGGGTAATCTGTTTCGGTGAAACAAAATATTTATCCAAATGCATGCAAGGACGCCACTTGCGTAGGAAGAAGTGAATCTCAGCAGTGCGCCTTGCAGAGTCCATCCACAAATATCCCCAACAACCAGTTTCAACCGAGTGACAATAGTGAGGCATGCTGTCGATTCGGGGCCACATTAATACCAGGATTAACATCAAATAAAATTATATTGTGCTTGCCCAAGGTTTATTTTATAAACTTTGGTCCTTGCCAGGAGGAAGCTAATCCTATAAATAGGCCTAACCTTCCATATTAGAAAATATGCCGGTTACCCACTAACATGCGGTGAGACATATTCGGAAGCTGCCACCTTAAGAAATTGAAAGCGCGTGATCCAGCTAGTACCAATGTGCTCCTGGCCAAATTAAGACGAGAACCGTTGTGCCTTGTGCGTACATGTCATCTACGGACGAGTGTTGAATAATTTGTACACAGGTGAATGCCCCTTCAATGATTGTTCCAGTGCAGGCACATTTGATTTTAAGAAGGAGATCCGTAGGTGTGCATCAGCGTGAGTGCAGGGTGAAAGTGACAAAAATCGGCCAGTACTTCCAGTGCAAAAGTCGATATCACATTTTCAACAAATATGTGCAGGCGTGTACTGAGATGAATGCGCCCCACAATTTCTAAGTGTGTGTCGGTGGTGGAGGTGACCCGAATCCAGTGCGATCCAAAATTCTGATTTCTGAGCATGTAACATATATTTATAACCTTTTGCGTATGGCGATCGCTGCACACCAAAGTGTCGTCTGGGCGGTGGACTGATGGGGTGGCCGAGGTGGGCGGGCACGGCCGACGACCGCACAGCCTCCATAACGGGACGGTTCCTGGGGGAGAGCATTTTCGGGCTGGGCAGTGGCGTAGACGTTATCAGCGGCGAGTAGGTGTAGGTGCGAGAATAATCATGGGGTGGTGACAATGATGAGGTGGGTGGAAGTGGTGCCGGTGACGGTTGATGCTTCCTGTCGGAGGTTGTTGGCCATGGTGGCTCGTCCTGCTCAAATCGCGAGATGCCGGCTCGCACAATACCATAGGATGATGCCGAGCTGGTGCGCATGCAACGTGGCCAGGTGTCGGTGTGGCCAGAAGCCACGCTTGGATGAACAGCACCCGCTTTGGCGCCGGTGCCGGCTGCCGGGTAGCCGGCCAGCTTTCGCAGGTCGTCCACGCTACGACTCATCCTCTGGTAGTTGACGCGACCATTGTCACTGTTTTTGCGGTAAATGCGCGGACTGAACAGCGCAATGTCTGGCATGCGCGGCGACTTCATGGTCGGGCTTTCGCTGTAACTGAAGTAACCGTCGGTGCTGTAAGTGCTGGTGTTGTGGGTATTGTTATTGTTGTTGTTACGATCGTGTACTGCGAAGCCGGAGGTCCACCCCCAGCCAGGACTGTAGGATGACTCGCTGAGTTGGTCCAGGCAGTCCGGTTGCGAAATTGACTGACTGGGAGCAGGCTTGTAGTGGTCCTCTGACGAGTCCAGGTCCACCAGGAGATTGGGTGAACTACGGTTTGGGCCCAGCAGGACCCACATCTGATTGCTGTCGTCATCGTGGCTCGAACGAGGTCGAACTTGGCTGGAACCGCGTGGCTGCGGCTGGGGCGAGGCATACCGGGTCAGGTTCTGCGAGCGGTATTGCGGCCTCGGCGGCAGAGACTTTGATCGCTGCTCGTAGCGATTCTTCAGCTGGCTAACGGTGCCAGTGGTCACGCGTCCTGCGGTAGTAAAGGGATAAGGGTTAGTTTGGATCTTTTGGTGGTCTGAAAACAGCCACCTGACCAGCTGGTCGGCTTCGAAGGAGCGCACAGCCTGGCGCAGGGTCCGCCCCATGGGCTGATACGCGATGATGTTCTCCAGTTTCTCCACCGACGCCGCATCCGTAATTTGGTTGTTGGGTGACTGACGTTCAGGGGCAGACTCACGTGATTTGTGACTGTCTGTCGACATGGACTTCGACATCATATCTCGCGTAGGAATTTCAACAATACGTAACCCAATATTGGACAAATTGGGAACGCTTTTTGGCTTGTTAACAGCATTTAGGTATGACTGGGTGGCTGCACCAGTGGTGGTGGTTCGGACTGAGTGCAGTGCCTTTTGCCTTTCCTTAGGCATAAATGGCGGAATATTCATAGTATCAAAGCGGGCCGCTAATTTCTTGACGTCGCCACGTCGAAATATGCTCATAAAATAGCTGCTATGCGGATGCTTCTCGATGTGACTCTGAGGATAGGCACACTGCGACCTTTTGGTGGCGGCGTTGTTGCGCTCATTGAGGGAGGCGGAGACTAGCGAGGAAGTGCTGCGCCTGTCGTCGGACGATTCCAGCCTGAAACCGAACGGCGAAAACGAGACTGACTCGCTGAGATCCCAACTAGACTGGGTACGCACTGGGACGTACCCGGGAGAGAAGTAACTCGAAATAAAGGCGCCCTGCTTCTTGCAGCTGCCGCTGGACACCAGACTGGGCGAGGTGGACGTGTCGTCCATCTCGTGGAGGCTGCCGTCCAAGCTGGACGAGCTGCTTCGCTTCAGTTCGGATGCACCATCGCTGGGTGCCACAGTGGCGTCGGGGTGGTTGTGGTGCTGGTCATCTTCAAAATCTTTTGTGCTTAACTTCTCGCTTCCTTCGTCTTCGTCGTCAGATCGTAATCCTGAGGCATGTCCCTCATCCGAATCTTCCATGATCACTTGGGTGTTGTCTTGCTGGTAGGTGCGTGGGACAGACCGCGAGCGCAGTTTCACCCCGAACTTGCTCTTGACGCTTGAGGCAAACTCGTATGTCCGGTCCCAGTCGGTGTCTCTCGATGGTAGGACGCCTCGCGGCCAGGTACTAGACATCTTAATGGCGTCCACGCGCTCTGAAATCGTGCCAGACTGCAACGGCGGTGTGACCGAGTCATTCCGAATGACAGACTCGGCAGAATCGACGGATATTGGACGGTCGAACGATTCTCTCGCCGGCGAGACGGTGCTCTCTGAAATGGGCGAACGGCTGTGAACTATCCACGTCGGCTTAGCTACCAGTGATGACTCCACCATATTGCTGGCATACCGCTCGATACAGGATGCAGAGTTCAGAGCATTCTTTCTTGTCTCGCTGTCCACAGTCTCCCTCCTTGATTCGCTCGACTCACGGCTTTCCGGTGAAATATCCCCTTGCCACTGCTTCCGTTGCAGATTGAAATTGGACAGAGACATCTGGCGCTCGAATTCGAAACTGTTGTAGTGGTCCAACTGATTGTACTTGTCGACCATGTCGGCCACAGATGAACTGCGAAACAACCTGTGGTGAGGCAACGAGTTAGCCTTGACCAGTGCAGCCTTGCGGTTAGACATAGGCGACCAGGACATGAGTTTCCTCAGAGGTGGACGTGAACGTGATTGGCAGACGATATTTTTGGCACGGGCCGCCGATATACGATTTTCGTATTCCTTGTCCTGGTGGTCCACCCACACCTTGCACAGGTCCTGCACGGATCGACCTCGGTAGCTCAGCCAGCGATCGCTGTCCCGCTTCCAGCGACACTTATCCTGTCCGGTGCCGGCACGATACAGAAATTCCCGTTTCCGTTGAGCATCTTCCAGCTTGGTATACAGTTCTTGCAATTCGGGGACTGAACCAGATAGGAGGGTGGCGGCACCCCGGCGTTTCATGCGCGGGTTGGTTCCAGCGGCCACCTCCCTCACGTCCCGTTCTACTTGGGCAATTCGCTCCAGGGTGCCATAGTAACCCTTGAGACGGGTGAATCGATCGGAAGCGTGCGGCGCTCGTAGGAAGGAGAGCAGATATTCGCGGTAGGCAACGTGATCCAGTTGTGGCGAAGACGGCTTGTTAGCAGTCAATGAGTCCAGACTGCGCGAGAGCAGGTGCCGGACCACCTGCCTCTTGGGTGAGACGTGCCCCACGTTGGACTTAGTGGCGTTGATAGCCGCCTCAGCGAGACGCTCCTTATTGGTGGGTGACCGGGGAGTGGAAGGGAGGCTTTCACACTTATCGGAGGACTCGTCATTCTCTGAGTCGTGACAACCGGCTCTTAAACTTGCCCCCAGTTCACTCGTCCGAGCAGGTGACATGGTCTCGGTGGCCTGATGTACCTCAATGGGTTTTCCCAAATTGATCGATCTCGAGTAACTGGTTGTGCGTCTCACCCCCTTATCGAATATTAGCCTCGGCACGAACACACGACCATCTCGTTTCTCGATCGCCCACTGGTGGCTAGCCTTCTGGTAGACCTGCTCGGGTTTGTCATGCAGCACCTCGTTGCCCAGGTGCGCCAACTTCATGCTCTTCAGGACTTGATCAAGCACGGCCAGGCAGGACAACGAGGCCGCCGAGGAGGCCATCGTCATCAGGGTCGCTGTCTCCTCACCACTGTCCGAACCATCTGTGCCACCAGGTGTGTGTTTCTTCAATCTTCCAGTCATGTCTGCATCCAAACCGCCACCACTGTCACCGCCGGAAGACAGAATCGACTCCAAACTGGCAGTGGAAGAAGTGAGACTGCCGGTTCTATCAGTTACCACCTGAATATCCGGAATAGAGCTGGTCGAGGACGCGGATACCGGGGATGGTGGGCACACCACCAGATTTGGCAGACTCTGAAATGTGACCTTTAATTTTGGCTTGGCATCGTGACCCCTACTGGTAGGGGACGCCCGCTCCTGACTCTCGACAATTGTAATGGAGACTGCAGGAGTCGGTGACCGTGAGCTGTGATTGGACAAGTCGACGTCACATGGGCGATCACTATTTGTGAAACTACGTGGAAGACTGGACGAGCAACGCGGCGCGTGAACACTAGGATTTCCTTTCAGAATGCCACCGCTGCGCCTGGCTGCAGCCGCCGCATCTGCCGCATGTGTCTCTGTCACCCTTTGGCACCCTTCGAGTCTATATGTGCGGTATGACACCGGAAGTTCCGGTCGTGCCGGAACGAATGGGGGATATGGCGATGAAAGTGGTGGTGGTAGTGCACAGGATCGGCTGGCCCGCTCGGTCAGGTGTTGGACGATGTGAGCTACGGGGGGCAGTGGACGCTCGGGAACAGGCGAATAGCTACGGGAATACCTGACGAATCTGGGCGGGGGTTGGGGACCTGTATGGTGGGTGGCCACTCGATCGTGGCCGTCAGGTGTGGAAGCTAGTGCTGAAATGGGCGGTGGTGATGATTGACTTAAAAAATATGTTCTCTGGGGAACCTCGATAGACTGATGATGGGGGTGATGATTAAGATTGGGCAATGATCGATAGTTTTCTAATCTTGGCTGGCCGTCGGTAGTTAGCCCCTCGTGAATTTTGCCATACACACCATGCACGACCTGAGGCATGCATTTATCGGGAAACTCTGCAAAGAGTAACAAGTTGATGAGCAATTTCATTAGTAAAGATGACAGCCTGATATTAGTTTGGTAAACCGAGCTAGCATTACCGAGCGACTTATGGGGGCGTAAAGATAAAAGATGGGAATTGTTTTATTTGACATATTTGCGATCAACAGCACTAATTCAACTGATAGAAAATGTCTAATTCATTTCCTTGCTCGCATTGTTTTTGAGTGGTTTATGTTCCTCTGTGAATTATCATGAAGTGCGACAAACATTGGTTAAAATGTATTTTCCAACATCCATTTTGTTTGAAGATTAATACGAGTACCAATGTGATGCTCAACACAAGTTTAAAATGTAACACACCAAAATTTTATTTCAGCAAACCACTAGATTTCGAAATTTCCCAACATTCATTCGTGCTACATTTTCGAATTAAAAAATAACTTTTATAAAGTAATAAGTCATAAATTTAAAATTAATCTCAAATATTCCTGTGAAAATAAAATTATAATCAAATTTTAAAAAACGAAAACAAAACCCATATAATCTTACTGACTATTTCATCCCAGATTTTGTATTTTTCAAACCTTTTCCAAGATACCATCAGAAAAATTGCCAGATTCCTACTCATTTTTTTAGATCTGTATTTACTCATGATTTTGTTACTTTTGGATAGTAACAGTAGGCCAATATTAAAAAAAAAAGTCCGTGAAAGATATGTGCCATAAGTGTAGTCATATGTGGTTGGTCATGTGAGATGTGATTGTGTTAGTATTGTACTTGCAACATTAGATTGAGCACGGTTGACTGGAACTGAATTCCACAACAGAAAAATCTGCCTTAATAAGCCTTGATTTATGGAACGAACCGATGTTCGCATTTCTATTGCGACTCTTCGATCTTCAAACTTATTCAAAATGTGATGTTCATGTAAGTCAGATATTGCATATGGACCAGATTGGCTAAGTGTTTGGTGAGTGTGTGTGAATGGGAAATACAGTCTACGTTTGAGAATTTAAGAATCGTATAGTTACATATTGCAATCATCAAAAAACAAAACTTGGAATAGTGTCATTTAAACAGTGAAAAGGGTAGCTATTGCAATATATACCAATGACAATAAACAATGGAATGAAATGGCCAGTGGTTTGGTGAACCCCCCATAGGAGAATGTTGTCATAATTGTGCGCCTAAACTAATTTGGAACACTACAAGATTCAAAGGTGTGACAGAGACATGCCAAATGCGGAAAGACACGGCAGAATGCGGCTTCAATGGAGCGGCATTGAAATAGGCGCTAATTTACATCTACTATAAAACTAAAGCGTACATCTAAAATGATAGAACAGCTATACAGAAACAAATCAAAAGAGAATTTAGACAAAACATGCAAAAGATACTTAAATTCAGTCGTCAGAAAAGATTAGTTAATCACGGCTCACAACAATAAACAAATGTTAATTTTAAAACAGATAATTACTACACAACTACACAAAAATGACAAATATAAATCCTAAGAAATAACATTAATGGGCAGACGTGCATATAGTTATGTATGAAGCATATGGTTATATGATGTGTGAGCAATTTTCTGGGTTATGGGTTCAGTATGTTTTGCAGCGCGAAAACTTAGTGAAAACGAATGGAGACTGACGCTACGAAGATTTTTTCACCAAATGTGTTGTCCTAACGCTAAAACAAGAGTTTCAAATAACTATAAGGCCCGTGCGTATACTCGTAAATATTGGTCAACATATGCAGCGTCGGATTAATATTCAGAGTCAGAATTAAGGAGATGAATCAATTTATAGCCTCATAAAAAGGTTACAAGCCTTATACTTGACTGAACTTTCACAGATGGAGTTAAAAAATGTTTTCTAAAACTCGACAAAACAATTCATTGAGGCTATCATTTTAATGATCATCCCTATATTTTTGAAAAATGTTTTCCGATTTTGTGGCACAGTGCAGCTGCTGGTTCAATTGCACATCGAGTAATCCGATCCAAAACATCTGGGCGAAACCGAAATTGTCAAGCGAATCGCGGGTAAAGTTTGTACAGATGGCCTACATTTACATCACATTCTATCCCCCTCCAACTAACATTGGAATGATCCCAATTTAACCGAATTAAGCTTAAACCGAATGGTACTGTTCGTGTTAACCCGTTTAACACAACCTACGCTCCAGCTTAACAATTAGTAAATTAATAAAACTCGATAATGTTCGGGAAAACAAAGCTAACTAAGTATGTCCCTATTAGCTATCAGTGATATTTTGGTAGATTTAAAAACGTTTACCTGGGCCCATAATGCGTCATGTTTGATACTAATTTTATTGTATTAACAATGGGAGTCAAAAGCTTTGCGTCTTCAGTTCCTTATAAATTTTCTCAGACATTTTATGTAATATTGTGAAGACGTTTGAAAAAAACAAAAAACCTGCCAGTGCGATAAATAACTAACCTCACATCCCAAGTTACTTTCCCCCGATCCTATAGTTCAAATTTGACATGCTAGCGTTTTACTAATATCTTTCAAACTGGCGATTGCTTGTTGGTGTGACAAGCTAGGAAGCAAGTGCTTCAAAAATTATTTAACATTTAAATATATCACAACGAAAGTGAATAAATGAAAGCATTACTACAAAACGATCGCGAAACAAGTTACTACCAGTAGAAATATTGGATTAACAATTTAGAATTCAGGGCGGCCAGAATGCCCAGGCGAAAAGAAAAGGAAATTGACACTGAACCACCCAGTGTCCCGCCTTACTTTCACAGCTGGTAGTAACTCAACATCCGTGATTTCCAAAATAAAATTAAAAAACACTCCTTTAAGTGCTTCGTTCGAACCAGATTGCTGACAAAACAGCTACTCACCAACAGGCTTTTCAGGAGCGGCCCTTCGGAAACCGCTCTGAGGGATGTCGCCGCCTTGCTGAAACTCCTTGTACCAGGCGCGCTGCTCGCTCGAACTGAGATTGTCGGGCGGTCCTCTCTTCCGGTAGACTAGGGTGGAGTCTGATTCGTACCCATCCTTGAACATACTGCACCGTAGAAACAATTAAAAATTGAGCGACGCATAATGAAAAAAGGCGATAGCGAATGGTGCAAATTATTCCTAATATGATTATCAGCACGAAGATAAAATCTGACACAATAAATTTAAACACATCGCAATTTTAAAATAATAAATCTCATTAAATTAACTATGAAGTCGGAGAATTGATGAAGATATGAACAAACCAATATTTAAATGATTTGGCCCATACCTTTATCAATAAATCTCAAGAAAGGTCCAAGTGAAAAACAACATTAGCATATGGTTGCTAAAATTTCTTAGTTCTAAAATTCTAAATCGAGAATCGTTACCGTATAAAAAATACGAAATCAATTAACTTCTGACCATCTCTAGGAAATATGCCCTATTCGCAAAACAACATGGGCTGTGCAGTCGTAGAGATTTGAGCGCTTTCCAAATGTTAAATGGTGTGCGCAAAACGAGGACAACAAAACCAATATCGCTTCACAGATAACGGTGTCGCCAATTCTAGCAATACGTTCTACATTTAGACTTACTATTGTCGAGAAGGACGATTGACTTGAGGATTGTGCTGATTTCCATGCTGAAAAGATTTTTAAAAATTGAATCATGTATTCAGGTAACACATGTGCGTAACACATAATACATCAAATGCTGATTCGTTTCTAAGAAGTAAATCTCTTAGAGTATTACATATTTCCAAAATGCCAAGCTACAGTCGCTAATAATTACGTAAATTATCGTATACTGCAAACCACAGTTCAAAGTCCACACGAAAGCCCTAAACCAATCCTGCTAAAAATTATTCATTGCTTTCATCAAACTACGCTCCGCAACACAACCAGCTGTTTCAATCCATTCTAAAAGATATGCTCTACAGTCTACACGATCAACTTTAAACTGCTCTTAAAATTAAAAATATGGCAGACCATGATAAATTATTGTTTCCCCAATTACAACCGTTTAAGTTGGCATTGAACAAATGTTGGAATTTACATAAGCAAAATGTACAGCAGACTACTGTGACTAGGAGACAAAAAATGATCGGAAACATTAAAATGTAAAAACAACTAACTAATCAAGATAAACCCATAAACAATTAAAAATATTAACTTGCAAAATGGTACGTGCAAATTATATGATGGTATTAATGACAAAACTAAAATGAACCTACCGTCGAAAAAATATCACGAACAGAAATAAATAATTTGAAGCAATAAAGCCTAGAGAATAATATTATTGTGCTCCCTGCTGGCGGCTACCACAGCGTACGGCAAACCAACTACTCGTAGACCCAACTCTATACGACGGTGGGCGTTTCCACAATAAAGTCTACCGTGACACATCCATTTGCGCCAATGGATAACATTTGGCCGAACACCTGCTACAGCGAAGCCGATGTTTGAATAAGCCATGACGTTTGGGTTAGTACAACTGCCACATAACCATATCTGCCCTGTCAATATAGCTTCGGCTCTAACTCAGCGTATATTCAACATCGTCCACCAAGGACATCCTGGATCGGTGGAATAAAATTATTTTTCGACTACATAATACGAGTATAAATCCGGCATACCAAAACGCTTCAGTTGTGCGCGCCCATTTCCAACAGGGATGCAAGATAAAAAAAAACACAAAAGACCTGCGCGCCATTATCATGCAGAACAGATACATTTAATTAAAACTGTTTTCGGCCTATTACGTCTACCGTTCGGTATTTGGTAAATAAGAATGTATTTATTATTCTAAACGTGGATCCGCATTGGGAGGGGACTGAGTTTGTCAACTCGTGCATGACGCTGCGATCAACTACCATGATACAACGAGAGAAGAAAAATATTTGAAGCTGGTTTTAAAACACGAGTTCACAGCTGTCAATCAAGCAATATTTGCCTAGACATGCTATTCTTTATCAAATTGTTTCGAATACGCTATTCCGGATTTCCTTTCTCGAGGTCTTTGCACAAATCTTAATTGACCGAAGGATCCAATTAAACCATGAACGATGAAGGAAGAAGATATACAATTTCAAGATATATTTGAAATTATATATCTTCAAATATATCATTCGTATAAACGGTATTGTTTGAAGGCAATTTGCAACCTACACACGGACGGCAGTCCAAACACTCAAAGTTTGCGTTGCTTTGCATCCTTATGAAATTTATTGGGTTGTGATAATCGATCATTAGTATGGTAATTCTATTACCAGTTTTTAAGTCGGAAAAATAAATCCAAGGTTCGAAATGTGTCTATGAACTTATATTTGCTACACCAACCATGGCTTCAAAGGCAAATGTCATGTTACCAAAGAAAAGACAAATACCGACCGTGGCGATCTGGTTATACTATTATTAGGCGTGCATCAGCCAATTTTGATAATCAGACAGAATAACTGAATAAATGAATAATTAAATAGCTTATCATATAGAGATAAAACAGTCGGGCTTTGCTTGCCGTGTGCAAATAAATTGTAAGCAGCTAAATTGTAAATCAAACACAAAATTAAACGCACATACACAACAAGCTTTGGTGCAGATGCGAGTTTCACATTCTCCTTTCAACGAACATTTAGGAACATTAATTATTTCAGATTTCTTAAAACGTTTAACATTTATATTTTAATTTACATGCAAATAACAAAATTAAAATTTGTTAGTATCTGCGATATCACTGAAGTAAAATGTTAGTTTATATTAATTAAACAAAAATGCATTAATGAATTACCGGTTTGCTGTTCTTTTTCAGCATCAACATACTATACAGGAACGTGAGAGGGCGCTTACGAGTGCAGAAACAAAATACAAAAAACAAGCATTGCATTCAGTGATTACAAGCATACTCAACACAGAGAGAACAACTGAAACAGGCCGATTAAAAGCAGTTATTTTGAATCCAAAGTTGGAGTCTGATGGAAAGTGAGAAATTTACACTTTTTTTTACATCTAACTGTAGTCAACCACTCTACAGACGTTCTGTACCCCTCATGGTGCTTAGGCACTATGCGAGGGGCACGTCCAGTACCCCGGGATCGAAATTTTCGAGAACCCGCGCCGGGAATCGAACCCAGGACCGCCGAGCCAGTCAGTCGCAATGCCGACTGGGCTACGATGACGAGTCAAGCGAAAAAAATATGGAATCAATATAAAATTTCCAAATTGAAAGTGTTAAAAGGAAGATCAATCATTATCTTCAAATTTATTTAGGCACTGAAGCTATTGTTTAATTATTGTATATTTCACATCAGTGTAATCCATTTTTCTGTAAAGCAAGCAAATTATAAATAACACAATGGGTGCACAAAAAAAGGAAATGAGTCAAGCAGTGGCAGGGAAACAAACATTTTTTCACTATTTAAAAGCAAAAAATAAAATAAGTATTTGAATATGCCCTCTATTGAAAGACAATTGACATGGTAGGACAAGAATGTAATTTTTCGGAAACCGGCAGGTACTACTCGGATTTGAAACGACCTCTAAGACCACACAAAATACCACATGGATACCAAAATTGATCCAACTGCGATGTAGCTCAGAGGAATTGTCATCCAATAAGTATGAAGAAAATACAACAGTTGGATTGACAAAGTATAAAATCTCATAGTCCCATCCCACAAATAGCAAAAATTTCTCGCTAAAACGATGTTTTATGCTCGCAGACCAGAGTTACTGAACAGTGCAAAAGTTTAATCAGGTATAAACAGCTTACCACACCCTATCCATGTCTAAACCAAGACGAATTTTATAATTAAAAAAGAACAGAACTTTCTTGTAGCTATTCGACAAATGCAGCATACAATTTACCACAAGCTGAGCAATTTTTGAAAACTCAAATCTAATCGACTTAAATCAACTACTAAATATGTGAGAATACTGCATATCAATCGAGTTATGGCTACTACAGGCAGCGCCATAAAATATTTATTATGGAGCCTCGATTTTACACGGCTTTGTTCCGTATTTGTACACTTTTAAATTATAATTTATATATTTGTGAAGGTTTGCCTAACACAGACAAACATACTCACATCTAGATATTAACTTCAAAGTTATCATTCTCGACTTACGTGCACGGATGCATCCATTAAAAAAAATTTCGAAAATAGACAAACATACTCACATCTAGATATTAACTTCAAAGTTATCATTCTCGACTTACGTGCACGGATGCATCCATTAAAAAAAATTTCGAACCGTGGATACATAATTTGAACAATTTCACGGCTCATTTGGCTATTTTATAATCGGTATCGGTATCGGTATCGGCCATCGGTACTCACTATACAGTTGTAATAACGATGTCGTTATGTGATTAGTTACGTTGTACTCTGAACAAACAGAAAAGTGCACAACCAAACAATGCATCTACACATGTGTTATTCGTATCTACCTGGTCTACAGCATCGCCTTCGTCATCCTATACTCCGGCATTGGAAGGAACAAGTGCCACATGATGCCACGTCAAGAGTGCCGTGTGTGAGAGAAGAAGTGAAAGCCAAAGAGATGGGGACAGGAGGTGAGGTTCGTGTATGTATTGGAGAGGAGATCGACAACAAATAGTCAGGACAAGGGGTGCACATATATTGGTTAGGTTGAAATGAATAACAAATATTTGGCGGTGGGAGAAAAAAAAAACAAAGTGATTAGATCATAACAGAAGTTGCTATCCTGGTCTAGCAACAAAGCAGTGAGTGCAGTATCACATAAACCTACAATAAATAATTGCGTAATTATTTTTTAAAAAATATTCACGAAAATGACTTAATATTAGAAATTTTTTGAAAATTCAATATTTGAATAAATAAGACCTTGGCGATTGCAAAAAAATCATCTTACCAATTTTCAATAAAGACAAATATTGTGTTAGAAACTACAGAATAAAAAGAAAACTAACTGAAGTTTTAACTGAAGTTAAGCAACCAGACTTTACCGTCTTTGACGTTGCAGTGTAGGACAGTTAAATACAATATTTTTGATTTAAAAAAATTAATATGCCAACAACAACTCAATATAAAGAACTGCAATTCAGACCATGCAGCGGGCAACCGTACACAAACTTTTAATGGCTGCTCAACTGAACCGTTTGGGCAAGTGGGGATAATTGAATAGCATTTTTTCATTCGAGAGGCATTTGATATAAAAATCTATAACTTAGTTAATATTAATGTCCAATCCTCCAATGCACGATAATTACGAGAATGACTTTCAAATATTAAAAAGAAAACCAGTCGGCTGGTCATTCAATAACTTAATTAATTAATGTATAACACAATTAATGCCCACTGTGGTATGCATGCTAGTATTGCATTTTAAATTACTTTTACACATTCTTGAATTATGACATGAGAAGGTAAAGTATCATCTGTAGGCGTTCATTATTTACGGTACAAATAGGATAACAAAATACAGGTATATTGCAATCCAGAAGTGCATGCGAATCATAACTACCGAGCAATGCCGAATATGTATGTAAATAATTTTATCATTATTCTTTTGTTGAATTTCTGGACGAAATAATACTTGCATTCCTCACAAATGCATTGGACCAAAAATACCCAAATGAAGTCTGAAATCAATCTCACACTTGCAATCCAGTATTTTAAGCGTGCTCTAAACGACTGCACGAACTTTATAAACGAACACACGACAGAAAGAATTATAAATAATGCATGCAAGACAAGTGAAACGTTTTCATGCTGCCCCGTAATAAAAGATAAATATGAAAACTAGTTCAAACACATGCTGCATTGAACAGAACAGACAGCCCTCCCCCTCCCCTCCTCCGCGTATACAAAGGAAGCTCGATTATATAAACAAGACTAATATATACACGTATAATCGTAAAATCAGTTCACTAGGTATTCAAGGCAGGCTTGTAAATTCTGGATGGCAAACTTGCAAGCATAGCAAAGCAACGAAAACGGTCCGAATTTTACACAGCCGATGCAAGGATGTTTAAACACACTCAAATTCGAGCAAAAACTCAACACTGGGAAACTATTTCAGGAAAAAATTATGAACCATATATTTAATGGCTCCTACCATGTCAAAAATCCCCAACACTTCAGACCAGAACTGTAAATATGAAAAAGCATAAGTATTCTATGAAATCGAAAGCAGTCCATCTATTTGGCAATGCCGGTTTCACACATACACCCTTGGATCAACACGAAAGAAAATTGCACATCACAAGAGCGCAAAGAAATGATATTTTGGTATATTAAAAAAAAAGAAATAAAAACTTACGACTGTAAAATAGAAATTAATTTTTCGTTCTGCTCAAAATGCAGTGAAATAAGACAGGTCCCATAAAATAACCACTTGAATCATTTCCTTTTTTAAATAAGCGTTACGATATACACACCATAATGACATCAATACTTTAGATAGCTTTAGAATATAAAATTAGCGAAGCTAGAAAAATCAACGACAAAACTGGACAAACGAAACAGAAGTTGAACTGTAAAATAAGCTTCTCTACGTGGTTGATAACACAATATTGCGTACCGAAATGTCACTCATTCATTCAACACTCTTATCAAGAAATTTAAGTAGAATCCAAACCTGGGAACAAAGGTTTTGCTTACCAACTTGGCTTCCATTTCGGCAATGGACGATCGGCCAGGCTCATAGTCCTCAATTCTCTTTGGTTGATTTTTATAAATATCAGATGAATATCTTGCCGAGGGAGGACTCCACAATGACGGCCTATAGAACATAATTAGAGATGCAATTCAAACATCACATGCAGATGGGAGAACTGACGGAAAACATTGATAATCTCCCACAATAAACGTTTCTTGAAGATTAAACACACACTACAGTTCAAAAACGTAGTGCCAACTTCAGGGAAATTCTTGCTCAATTAAGATAATAAGTCAATCGTACATTAATTATATTACAACTAATTTAATCCGCTCCTCATAGCTGTCAGCTGGTTATTGTCACAACACGATATCAGTCACAATCCCTGTCCTCTGATAACTCTGTTATTTAAACAGTAATTTACGGTTCAAATGAAAAACGACATTTGTCAAAAGTTGCACCGCAAACTGCAAATCAAAATCAACGAGAAGTTTTGCCCCTTCATTTGGTATTACAAATGCCAACCATCATTTGAAATGTACACGTAACTGAATTTCTAGAATTATGATTGCATGTGATAAATGTGCCAGGACCGGTGAAGTAAGAACTATCTATAAAAAAATTCTACTTACGACTTGCTCTTTTCTTTGGATCCATTGCTTTGCTGATAACTATATTCGTCATCTGGAAACGTAAACGGCTCATTATTACAAGCGGCATGTCATTAAAAAATTATAACCATGTATGTTTCAAAGCAGATGTTTCACTAGAAAGGATGTTAGCGTTTGGTTATAGGTAGTTGGTCCAAGTATATTTAAAGCTCTATTGATTGCATCTCGTCAAACCATTAAAGATGTACCTTTTAATTTCCTGCGATCCAAAGTGGCATATTTACGATAGTAGTCTGAAATAATGAAAATGAATACTCAATACAATTGCGATACAACGAGCACTCGGCAAGCATTACACCTCGATGAGTTTGAAACCTGAACAAGACAAAGCAGCCGGTGGTGGGAGTGATAAATGGTTGGAGTAATCAATATTATTAATCAGAGATCGGCCTAGGCTTATATTCGGCCTAGACAAGACATTAAAAATGTCCATCACCCGAAACCATCCGGACAATCAAATAAATGCCGATTACCACGCAGATGGCTCCCCTCTCGCCATAGTCTCATCCATCAAATTGCTTGGCCCACATTGCAGACATCACCAGCCGAGCTGACCGACCATGCGCTTCTCTTTCTCTGTCCTCCGATCTGCCGCCTATCGAACTCTCGTGCGCCCCACCCTGGAGTCTGCATCCGCAGTCTGGGATCCCCATCAACTTTATCTCGTCAGCCCTCTAGAGTATCCAGAGACGAGTTGTCAGACACATCCTGCGTGACTACAGTCACGACACGTGTGTCACAAAGGTAGTCACTGCCTTAAGGCTTCCCCTAATCTCCAGACGAAGGCGTGAACAGACACCAGCTGCTCTTCTCAATCAGCCACGGCCTAACTACTTACCCACTTCTCTACCCCACTACCCAGCCAACTTCACCTCCCCAGAAAAACGACAGGGACGAGGCCACCCACTCAAACTAGAAACAATCTTTGCACAGAGCAACTACACTAAATTCTCTTTCTTTCCCAGAAGCGTTACCGAATGGAACTGCCTTCCCCAAGACTTAGTTCGTTCAGGCCCCTCACTCTCCAGTTTGAAATCCCGCCAACAACCTGCCCGCGAATGGCCAGCCTGCTCAAAGTCTCATTAGCATCCCCTCACCTACAGAAATTGCCATAATGCCACGGCGCGGCGATCATCTAATCTAATCAATAAATCTAAATATTTGCATTCGTTACCAGAGACGGCCATTGACAAATGCTAAATCGATTTCAAATTTCTTTACCTAAGCAGTACAACTTACTTACGCCCGAAGGCTCTATAGAACTAACATGTTTTCCCTTCATTTCTGGATTCATCGTGATCATACCACATTTATCAAGTTTAACATTTTAAGTTTAAAAAACGAACACGAAATTGAGGAAAAAGTACCCATCTGCAGGGCAGGGCGCCGCCATTTTGATTTCAACCCCCAAATAAATGTAATGCTACACACGCCACCACTAGATGACGCCACGTGAATAAGAAAATTCGTGAGGAATTTTGATGCAGCATCCCGCGGGAATTTCAAACTTTCTCATAACAATGTTAAAATATTTTCAAATAAATCAATTGGTATATTGGTATTGCCTAATAAAAAATTCGGTACATTATGTAAAATGTTACCTTCTCTCTCAGGTTCTGGCTCAGACATGTATCCACCTGCAGAGGTGTAGGGAATCCTTCCTAAATAATGATATAATTACATTGTGTTTAACAACAGTTGTTAAGTCAACAAAACGCGACTACCATAAATAAAATGAAATATAAGTTATGCGGCAAGAAATATTAGAATGCGATTCAGGAACAAAAGTCCCATTAAACGAGGTAAAATAATTGTTGAATCATAATATGGTTGATCATAATATATATATTTTTTTTAATTCACTGAAGCTTTTCACAACAGGAATTTCTGTGCCCCTTTCGGTGCTTAGGCACAATGATAATTATTTTACGCTAGTCATTTAAAAGATGACATTTCTCCCCTACATATTTACAATATTTATTTTTATTTTTGATAATAACTATCGGCCTGTCACCTGTGTACGAGCAAGAAAATAGAAAAGCAAATTGAGTCATCCAAAAGCAAGTTCACAGCACACAAAATTTCAGTTTTTATAATCTCTAATAGATGTAGAAATTTTTATAGTCGGATCGAAATAATACTGGATATATTTTCAGTGATTTTCAGTCCACTGCAACCCAATGATGACTGCAATATTTGTATTTATATATTTAAATTGAAACAGTTATAACTGGACAATATGTCTTAACCTTAGTTCTCAAATAAATAAAAATAATTGCATTCCAAAACATTTTCGATTGCAGAATCTGACAGCTGCATGCACTCTACGCTTGACGTGCACTTAAAAAAACTAGTTCCCATGCCAGGCCAGTGTTGCCAAAACGCACATCTAAAATGATGCAAACAAAAGGCTTTAAAATTAACCTCGTCTGCGATACTTCACCACTTCAAAGTCGTCTGGAAAAAGACAAGAAATCTACTTATCGAGTGTTTTCAAGATATCAATTTAAAATTCGTTTTTTCTTTTAAACCATCATTTAAAAATAACAAAGGAAGAGTGCAAACTACTATATTTATACTGTGAGCAAAATGCAAATACTCCAAATTTTTTACCCATCACAAAATTTAAAAAATAATTGTATAGAATTGTATAAAACACGGAGTACATTAATGGCAAATAAATTAATTAAACGATGATGTGCCGACATCAGAAAATGCCAAAATATAAAAAAATTACATGGGTTAAGCCATAAACCACATAATGGAGTTTTGTTTATAAAATCTATAAACAATACATTGAGTAATTGCAATAAGCACATGTAATAGAGTAATACATTAAAGACATGAAAAGGTCAATGGCGAGGACGTCGATATCAAGTACACTAATGAAATGCTCCTTACCATCAGGTTCGTTTCCCCGGTGTAATGATCGGTACATTCTCCTGTACCACTCAGCCTTATTTTCGTCTTTTACACCCTGATTTGAAAAATATGCATCGAATTAATGCTTTAAATTAATATGATAATATATGGTGTGCCTAAAAAAGTGCCCTTTAAAAATTTACAAAAAAAAAATTGGAAAACGTTAATCGAATCGAATGAAATTTCGCACACTTATTGGCAATACATTCCTTTTTGAATTGCCATGTTGCACAAGCGTGTAAGTGACGTCATCGTTTTACTTTGCGATTCTGAAAATGGCGTTCGGTGACGAGGATCACACCGCGATATGTTTCATGCGTGATTTTTTTAATAAGTCGACCAAAAATATTACGATTATAATGAAACTGGAGCATAATTAAGACAACGGTATCCATTTTCGAATTACAAGACTAAAATTTCAAAATTTGGTAGACTTATTTAAAAAAAATTACGTAAGAAACATATCGCGGCGTGATTCTCGTCACTTAACCCCATTATTAGCATCGGAAAGCACAACGATGACGTCACATACACGCACATGTACCATGGCAATTCAAAAAGGAATGTATTGCCAATAAGTGTGCGAAATTTCTTTCGATACACGTTTTCCAATTTTTTTTTGGAAATTTTAAAGGGCTTCTATTTTTGGGGCTCACTGTATTAACAATTCAGTGAAACATGAAATAATTTAAAGCGCACGATTGTGTCCCATACCTCAAATCAAATTCCCAAGTATTAATTAAAACATTTTCACGTTCCGAACAGTCGATCTCGTTCTGGTGACCGCAGTTTTTGGTCAGATATACGTGGGCGGATGCTTTAACGTGAAACTCAAGAAAATTGAATAATTTTTGCTTACCGTACACAATGCTATCGGTACCCCTTTGATCAGCGGACCGACGCCCTCGTATTTTACCGGCTCCAACTTAATAACTCTGCGATCGTCGTAGACTTCCTCCGACTTCACTGCAAATTGGGGGTCATACAGTGGACCCGGTGGATTGCCGTTGCTGTAGTTGCCACCTTGCCTTTGGTACTGCTCCTCTGAAATTATACAAGCAATTTAGCTGTTCCGCCTTTCCAAGATTGTCTTAGTTGTTACGCTGGTAAATTATTGTTATTTCGGGCAGGACGTTTAAGATTGAACATGTCACATCATTGTTAAAAATCTTTGTAATAAATAAGTCACAATGTGAGGCCATGCATGAAGGAATTAATTTCATTCACAATAACTAAATGTTTCCAATCAACTGTAGTCAACCGCACTACAACCGTTACGTCCCCCTCATGGTGCTTAGGCACAAAATAACACCGGTACTTAAAACATGACTAGAGCAACAGTTTTGTTAATAAAATACGAACATACACCTGAAACTGTGGTTATTATTTTTAATAAGTCGGTCAAAAATAGTCATATTATTATGAAATTTGGGGATAATTAATTCAGGTTCTCCTTGTATAAAATTTTAAAGGCTGGCATTTTAACAAAAATAGGAACAATTTCCATCCATAATATTCAGAAAACATCCCATTTTTTAAATACTATTTTACCTGTACATCTCGCTTGCTTCAATTTTCAATATTCATTTCAATTTCAATTCAATATTCAATATAAACTTCAGTTTTTGGAATTTAATGCCTTCATGCAAATCGCAGCTCATATTTGATATTGCAAAGACCATGTGAGAGGAGCATGCGTTCGAGTCGTCAACAGAGTAGTTAGTTGATTAAGAGATGGTTTAGAGAAAACCGTTAAACCATGATCCCAGCATGCTAAAATCAACAGAAGTACCTTTCGAGTTCATTTTGTGGTCAATATAAATAGCACCCTTAGGAATTTGTCCCTCTGCGAAAACATTAAAAAAAAGAGTGGGAAAAAGTAAAAAATAAAATAATCAATCTAGTGAGAAGAACCAAAGGTTGATCCACACACGCCAGGACAGAAAAAATTGTTCGAAGGAAATTGACACTTTTACAAAGAGTTTTTCCTTTTACATAAAATCAAATCATTTCAAAAACAATAATGTCATTTTTTTGTCCTATCTATTAGAATCTATTAGAAATTGTAATTGTAGAAATTAAAAACTTGGAATTAATATCAGCCATCAATATTTTCACAGGTAAAATACATCGTAATTTAGTCCTCGTTTGTTAATGGCTTGACGCAAATTTCCAAACAGCCCCACCCTCGATTATGATATTCGTTATTTGAATAAAAAAAACCGCATGATGGATAGCTTACCTCTAGCTTTCTGCAAGAGCGTGATGGTCGGGCTCTGGGATGGCGGCAGGTGAATATTGGCGCTGTTCACGCGAGTGAAGGTCGGCGGAGAGGACGTATCGGCAGCGCTGGTGTAGTGAGGTGCGCCGCGAGGTGGCGCTGTAGTGGCCGTGGGCTGGCCGTCCGACGTGTAGGGCTGGCGCAGCGACAGAGTCTTGGGCGGCACGGCCGGGGGTGCTGGTGCTGTAATGGGTGCCGAAGCTGCTGCTGGAGTGGACGGCTGTCGGAGGATGCCCTTAACGCTGCGTCCGACGCTGGTTTCTACGGGAGGCGTGTTGGCGAACGAGGGTGGCGGCGGGGGGTAGGTGACGGGGGTGTCATGCTCCTGTACCGGGCGGCGAAGGTAAAATGGAAGATTTGAGCCAGAGGAAGATTGCTTTTTGGTGTTAATGGTGTGATAGGTAGTTTTAATGTTTGGAGGAGGGGGGAAACCGAAATATTAATACTCTAATAAATTGCGTTTTATGAGACATCCACGTTTGTGGCCAGTGACAGCTCGCGTCAGCCTCATGTCGGGTCCACACAGGGCTATCATTAGCACCCAACGATTATAAAATATATACCGAAAAGTTCGCACGAAAAAAATATAGACACCTGTATTTTAGGCGAGCATTTAATAACAAATGCTCAGCTAACGTTTTTGGGTTGGCTTACAAACATTCGACTAAAAGGTTCGACGAACAGAAGTAACAATCAGAGATGTTGGATTCGGGACAGAACCGAATAGCACCGAATGAGTAAGACCAACACGAGTGGCGCACTCGCTTTTTTACTAATATTTTACTATTATAATTATAACTGATAATTGCGAAGAATACAGTTCCGAAGAGACCGGGACTCGAACCACGGATCTCTGGATTGCCGGTCCAGTGCTCTAACCACTTGAGCTATTGATTCTCCACTCTAAACCTCTCGCAATTATCAGTCCCGTGTGCAACCGCCAATGAAGAACACTTTAACATTTATTTCCACTATCTCTGATTATTATCACCCAGACGTCCTAAAAAATTCTTTCTCATTAAAACAGGATAATCTCCCTGTGTGGAGTCTCACATCACTTTTATGTTCAATTTAGTCAAATCTGTTCCACGGAGCGTTATTGGCCGTCCGGAAACTGCTTTAGTACTCTGCTGCCCCTATACGTATGCAATCACTGTTTGCTTTTATCCGGCAATGCAGCTGCCGCTGTACTTAGTTTTTCTTTAAATAGCAATTATAAGCTCACCTGGATTTGAGATTTTTCTGCAGACTGTTGAAAATGAGATGCCTTTAGTTTAATGGATTGGAATTGCGGTTTCTCTTCGGTGGGGGTGGTGTAGCTGAATGGCTTCCAAACTGGCGAAACATCGTGCGACGGCGTGGGCTGTTGTTGCTGCGGCTCCTCTCTGGGCGGCTGCTTTCTTTCAGCGACGGGGGTCGTTGGCGCAGAACCGGGAGTCCACACTCCTGAAATACAAAACGAGCACATTTATTAAGAAGTTGATTGACGCTTTCGTAAACAGGCGCATCCACACAACCGTGATATTTATTTCTTGGAAAGAGAGGTCACGCGATTTGACAGCGATTCTTAGCAATCATTGGTCGACCTAGCATAACGGAGAATTGTACATGTCGTCCGGGGTGTTCTTCAAACAAATTGAATGCATTACAATTTGCGAGAAAAATTGCGAATAAACTTTTGTTTGTGTTGTCAATTATAAGACTTGGTGGACTAAAGTTTTTTAATTTTTGATATAATTGAATGAAACTTTATTTTCGCGTGTACTCATGCAGAGACGCATTGAAAGCTTCCAATTGTAACTTTGATGCACACGCTTCTATCCGAAGCATTTCGATTGGTTAATTGTTTTTTTTTCTTCGGGCATGATTTGCGAATTCAAAGTCATTAATTAATAAGGAATTGCAAGATGCGATTGAGAGTCGCTTGTTAATTCAGTTAAAATTGAAAGCAGTATCAACATAACATTTCGTCGGGCTTACAAACTCGTTGGAACAAAAACTCCTTTGTTATAAGTACACGTAAAACAGATATGAACGCCACATAAAGGGTTGAACACTAATGACGCAGCATTGTCATTGTATGGCCGAAAAAGAACCGATCGATATTAGGCCTGTTCACACGGGTCCCGGCCATCCTCCAGTATTTGGCAATTAAACTTTAGCGCCGCATCGCATACAACACTGCACTGCACACATACAGTCTATGAATGACATTGGTTTCAAGGTGCTTCGAATGTCATTAGTGAGCAATTGGAAAACCGGGAACAGGAAGCGGGGAAAATGAGTTTGGACGGTAGCGCACAGCTCTCTTGTCGCATTGAAATACACCTGGGCGGCATGCCAAAATTGGCTTCTTGCGATTTTAGAGGGCAACTTAAATGGGAGACGTTTTCTAAGATTTAAATATATGAGCGTGACTCATGTCCTAGCCACAGCGTGTCAATCAACTTAGTCAGAAAAAATCGAATCTGTCTATTAAATCTAATGCGCTTGCGATCCAATTTTGACAATTCCACATTTTACTTGGTAAATGATTGGTAAAAATCCTCTTTTTTCGACGTCAAACTGGATATATTCGTGCTCGTACTATTTTTAACAAGGAGATGGTGACGTTTATAAAATGTTGAACAGTAGTTACAGATCATTTTCATATTGCAATTGCACATACTGAATAATTAGCAATATCAGCTGTCAGATATGGTGACATACAGTATGGCGCAATTGCGGGTTTTCTTTGTTTACAATACTCTTTGTACATGGATACGATATACTCGTCGTACGAGTACTTTCAGACATGCGCGTTAAAGTAGGGGCGCATTTGTTTATAAGCACGTATCTGACAGATATCATCGATGCGTAAGCACAACCTTCGTGAGCAAGCAGTGTCGAAAAGTCATGGACGTTCATTTTCTAAATGAGGAATTCTAAAAACGTTACCAGAGTTAAAACATTTAATTTAGAAAAATGTAATGTCTAAACAAAAATGACAAAAAAACCAAAAACCACTAGAAATGTTAACAGATAATCACCGTACTTGAGATTTTCTTCAGCACATTAAAAAAAATATGCCGCCGACAATACCATATCCTTCAAACAATACGGGTTTCGCTGAAGCAAATATCGGATACCCGATAAACGAATAATAATTTGGATATCCACAAGCGCAACCCGTATTGTTCTTCGAATAGGATGTCACTCAAGTCCCTGCCATGATTTTGTCAAGACCCGTCAACGACAAACACGATAAATGGACCCCCATTTTGATTGGAATGCTGACTGCGACTGTACACGCGCTATAAGTAGCTGGTTCTAATTATAAAGTCACAAAAAAAGAGAGATACGTTAAATGGTTAAAACCTGAGTCGTTTCGAGAATCCAGCGTGGCCAATTGTATTAACCGTTGTCAATATTCCCGGTGTAAGGTCACGAACAAAACGATCAAGTTGCTCGCAGCAGCACTTGCAACCACGGGATTAGCACCAAATGTCGAGAATTAATTGTAGTTTTCACGAGAAATCCGAAAATCCGGCAGCCGCCCGTCCGTCCCAAAAGCGAGCTCGAGCGTTATCGGGACCGCACTATCATACGAAGTCTGTCGACGCATTACGTTTACTAAATACCTTTGGCCTCACGATACGCGCATTTGCCAAGTTCTCTCCTATTCCCTTGAGATCCGGTGTTCATTTCTAACGCGAATGACAATGAGTTAGTTGCACTGGAAATACCGAAAAGAATTTTCAAACGAGAGCATTTTTTAATGGCATTTTAACCTTTGGTATCCGCTCCAGATGGGACTCAAGTTACCCCCTACCTATGACGCATATTTTATAAAATAAAATAATAAAATGTACGGTAAAAATATATGCTAAGATTAATTAGCCTCGAAAAAAATTTGGGTTACTCTGTAAGATTTTGAAGCATCTTAAAATTATATTCAATACTTTTAAAAATGCTCGAAGAATCACAAAAAGTGTTATCAGAGTGAGCGAATAAATATCTAAAAAAATAAGTAAATCTTTAACAGAAAGGCCAGATTTGCCACATATTGGTCTGATCTTGATGTAAACAATATATAGGTCTTGCCTTTTCTTGCCTAATCGACTCGAGGAAATGTTGTCTTGAGTGAACCCCAAAGGCAAGTTGTCAAGTGATTCATGTAAGACGACCATGTCAACGAATGAATATTAAAATTTTTAATGAAAATGACATCCGTTTTTGCTATATTTGTTGGTTACGTGTCGGGTCTCAGGAGAATATACTTCGTGCTTTGGCCGATTTCAGTGCCAAATGAATGACTGGTACGTGTCAAGGTCTCCAAGAGGTGGCGCGTGAGCAAATATCGCGTCGTCTGTTATTTTCCCGCTTCAATTCAGGCTAGACAAGTCTTGCTTTCTAAAAGCGGATGATGACAAAAAGAGACCATCAATGGCTCTTTAGTACTTTGGAGTGCATGTACAGTGAATCCTTAAGAAGTACCGGGCTGTGCTAATTGACCAGTGCATACTGTACACTGGACATGGACGAAGTTTTTGCAACTTGCACTCTGTAATAGCATATTACAGCGAGTACCTGCATACTACCATTACTGTCATTTCTACAATACTGGCATAATAAAATATAGCTTAATTAAAAAGGTAACTCTAACCAAACGTAATCTTGGAAATACATTTTGCAAAGGCAGTTTCTTCAGTGTTATCTCCTATTTAAACGTCATTAAGCATATTTTCTTTTAAATCAATCCTAAACTAAAAGTACGAAGTTCTCAATTTTGTTTTCTTTTGCATTGCTTTTCTGACTACAAGTATTGCATGTGCATGTCTATATCTGGATGTTGCACGAAATCAAGATTCTAACGCAGCCATTAGAATATTGAATTGCCGTTTTGAATTCGGCGATTCCGACATCAACCCAGAATGATCTCTGAAGTCTGGCTGTCAGGAATCCCCCACCACTACCCCTCCGCCCATATTAGAAAGTGTCTGTACCACAAATAAATACCAGGGCGTCAATGTCAAAGCCAGTCCATTTTTTTTACACGGATCAGATCCTCCCACCCCATATACTCTGGGCCATGTGCATTTATGGGCTGCCTTATATATAGAGCATGGACAACAATGGCGCGCGCGAGTAGAACTTTTGTGTCAGGACAAACCAGCTCCGCCCAAAGGCGATTAGAAATAAATACAAAACGCGAAAATCACAATGATAATGAGGCGCCAAAATTGAGTAGCCTAGCCGGATAAAGCCATATCCGGTGTTTACGTTCAGGTGTGGTGGCTTAAACTCTACCCCTCCCTTTCCCATCCACACTCTCCTAAAGCCAGCTTATATCGGCCATTCCATACAAAGCGGGGCTTTACATAGTAAACTAACTGATGAATGTCGATCCGGACCTAAATTGTGCCGGATACAAAACGAATAAAATAAATGTCGATAAACGGCGAACGTCAAAATACTCGTACAGAGTATATGCGTGTGCTTCCCGATTGCGTTCAAATATGTGTTTGACATGTGATCATTGGAAACATTTATTGAATGTTTAACAAAACGAATTTCACATTCAAAATATCAAGCTTATTATGTTGAAAATGTGAATCACTTAGTCTAAATTTAAATATATATTCGCTGGAGACCCGTGAACAAATTACCATCATAATGCCACAAGTTTAAAGCGAATAATTTTTCAAATCAAATCTTAACTAGTAACGACACCAATAATACTCCGTATTCTCCTGAATACCCAAACACAAATTTGTTGATAAATTAACCTTGCATTGAACCCAAAAGATATGCTAAATCACCGGTGAACCCCTTAAAAAAACATTTTTTTAATGTCAGCACCGATGGGATCGTCATTTTGAAAACACATGCGCCGCAACTAGCGATTTAGCACAACATTCTCCATAGCAGATTCTGGACTTCATAATACAGCTTTGCTCCGTACAAAACTGCCTAAGGTGCAGAAGGAAATACTCGTATACGACTACAGACTCTCTGTATATTTTGTATTTATTTAAATACCACTCAATGTCAACGTATACATACATTATATACGAAAAGTGCCATTGGTTGACTGGTATATGTTTGCTTTGGCATCGAATCCCATAACTGACAAAACTAAGCATATGTACACATTGAACCAAACCGCACTTTTATCGGAAGAGGTAAATTGGGTTAAATAAACAAAAATCTATGCTCATGGTCACCGTTTAACTTGCATGTGTAATCGCAGAATTCCTGTATTGCCTGCGCGGACGTGCCAATCAATGCAGACCTTGCTGCAGACACTAAAAAAGAATGAATGTTTTAATGCGTACTGATTTATGTAGACTTATGAAAAGCCATTGATTTGCTAGCTTGGTATGCAAAATGGCCTATGGTCATAGCATTCGTCGCACTAACATAACTCAACTCCCTTATGTACAAGAATAAGTGGTCATTCAATTTCAATTGTGGAGTGACGATATCAAAATCAGCCATGAGAGAAGAAACCTTTTATTTACAACGAAAAGTCAAAGTAGGTCTTTACACTGCAGGCAGTCTTGGCTCGCCAAGCTCCAGTGTGTCTGTTTCGCATTGGTTCCTATTTATAGTGATGCACGCCAGTGTTGTGGCCTACTTTTCGCGGTAATAAGTCGAGAAAAACACATTGAAAGGCGCATAAATGCTCCTTTTGCAGCCATAAACAGACCCCTAGGCGTACGGCGTTGCAACGGCATACGAATTTTTTTAAAACTCGAGCTGGGTTCGTTAAAAAAATACTGAAACCGATGGATAACCGTAAAATACAAGCTACTAACTTCCGTGTAATGGGGTAGCGGTTATCAATTTCGACTGAATATGTTTACTGTCATCTTAATCGTTTTTAGATTGGCGAGCTTTATTTTTAGACAGTCTGTTGACGTTGCTGGAAATGGGTCATGAAGTAACTGCGACGAAGAACGATATCTGAAACTGAAACTTTAAACACAAACTTTTGAGAAAAACTATTTTACACAATTAATTTTACGAGGAACGAAATGAAAGCCTCAGTGGAAACAAGTCCTTATAAAGAAAACTTAGATAAATTAATGATGTTATAATCACCAACATTAGACCAATATTATCACCAACACCGAATGAAAAGACGAACCGAGTGGCGTACTCGCTTTCATAATAATATTTTACTATTATTTAATTTTGAACTGGTAATTGCGAACCAGGGATCCGTGGTTCAACTCCCTGTCTCTTCGAAACTCAGTATTTTTCGTAATTATCAGTTCAAAATTAAATAGTAAAATATTATTTTAAAAGAGAGTACGCCACTCGGTTCGTCTTTTCACTCGGCACTGCCCCGAATCAACCATTTCTGATTATTATCACCCAGACGTCCTATAAATCTTTCTCAATGATGTTTCGTTAAAGAACCCGAGACTATTGATTATAAAGAGAGCTCCAACAACCAGCTCGCTCTGCACGCCACCTATAAGAAATACCATATAATGTTGCATACAGAAAAACACCCGCGAAAACGGTTATTTTCGTAAGAAATGCCAGGCTTCAAAATTTTTCAAAATGCTCATTAGTTCGGGCTCGAGTAAAACAGAAGTTATCGTAAACTCCTTTCTGGTTCGGCGTATCTAAATACGTTCAGAAAGATCAAAGTCAACGGATTCTAAAAATTAGAGACAACTAAGGAAGTACAGACAAATCTGCATTCGAGGCACGACCCAAAACATAACATATTGTAAAACGCCCCGTCCCCCTCAAAGCCTCCAATCACCAATTTCAAAGGACCTTGTACAAGTCAGACACGAAAAAAAAAGTAAGCCATCCGACTAATTGAGGAGTCAGAGGGAAAAAAGTCGAGATCATTTAAAAGTCATGGACGCTCGTTAGGTTTTTTTTGGTGGCATTATGCCACCGTGCGTCCGTCAGAAACAAACTGAAACCCAGGATATCCGCAGAAATCGGTCAGTCATTAATGGACCGTTGCGCGCCATAGAATAACATGGGCGCCTTCGAGCATCGCTCAAATTAGCTCTCTCGCGCACGACAAAACCCCTCTCAAGGTCTGGAGTACGTCTTTTTTGACGATGACTGACGAGTCGAATATCATGGACGTGTTACAGCAATTTCATTACCTTCGATTTCGAAGTTCTTCCAAACAGACGAATCTTAATGTCTTGAGATCACCGTTCAGTCATCGAATTGGAAAATCTCTAATCTGGCAAGAACAGCACTTCTCCCGCACTTACGGGGAATTAAGAATTTATCTACGAATGCTTACGGCATTATTTGTACCATAAGATTTTACTACACAAATTGAGAGGGTGCGTTGATGAATTTCGATTTGATCGGCGAGGTGGAGTTCGGATTTACTTCTCAATTCGTTGTGCCACCAATATCCCCGTATACGGGGATCCTATGTGTAGGTAGGTAGGTGCCTACCTTCAGTCCTTTGATGCGCACACCTTTAGTTGAAACATCCGAATAAAAGACGCGGTAGATATAAAACTACAACGAAGCCACACACAATTCTTTTTTAGAAGATCCGGAGCACTTGCAGCGCGAATGCATATTCAGCCGGAAGTCCTGTTATCAACGCGTCGTCACTCCGTACGCGCTAAAGAATCGGCCGGATAAAGATTAGCATTTCTCCAGCGATTTCGCATTAAATATTCAAATGGAGTTTCTCGCTAATGCGTAATGTACACACAGAAGGCATTTCACCGCGCTGTACGTGAATAACTAATTTCTCATACCACACACCAAATGTCACGGCTTCATTAAAAGAGAATTACAATTAGAAATACTTGAACCGTCACGTTACTGTATGTGCACTTAATAATCTGAATCGTCTACTGTCAAAATATGATAATATCTTTTGAAAAATAACGCAAAAACATTTAATGCGCGACTGAATAGAATTTTCGGCTTGCTCATGGATGAATCTTGAATTCCTTTCCGATTTACATATTATCTTTTTCTGTTCATTGCACGCACCATAAAAATCATATTCCACTCTCCAACCCTCTCCGTGTAATACTCCTCATTTCGTTTAGCTCTCTTTCTCTCTCTACCTCTTCACCATGAAGAATTAAGAGAAGTAGAAAGAGATTTCGAAGAAAGAGAAAGACCTGAACTTGAGGTGTATTAAACGGAGGGTTGGAGAGTGGAATATGATTTTTGGGGTACGTGCAATGAACAGAAAAAAGGAGTTACATCAATCAGACAGGAAAATTTGATCTACTCAAAAGTGTGTTCTTATTTAAGTTATAAAAAAGTCCATAGGCTTGAGTGATCCGATCATTAACACATGCTACACATGCCGCCCTGCGTTTGACACGCACCGAAGAAAACGCCCTGCAACGATGGCGATGCAATTTCATGCCTCAATAGCGATGCTTCCTATATTTTTTAAGGATAAATCCGGACTCAACAATGGCGTCTGGGGGATTAATGACTGTCGTCTAGAAATGGTTAACACGACATCGTTCATCCCTGAATGGGAAGTAAACAATTCCTACCAGCATGCATCATGAATCATACCGCACAATATTTGTTAGCCATATCTGCGCAGCCTCTACCGAATAAATGGACGATATATGGGGGCGCTCTTCACCAAGCACTTGATACCCTTATCTCTTACCCATATGTCATCCTTTACACTTACTCTCCCCCCTCAGGAGATCAAACAAACAACCAGTCTTTGATGAAAGGGATGGTGAATCGAATAAGGTCGGAAAATGTGGGTGGATCATAAATTTATGGAGATCACTTATATAATATAAGACGAGAATATATCATATCTGCAAACGTAAAATCATAATATAAAAAAATAGTTACCTGATTTGCCGCCAACAGCTTTGAATGTGGGCAACTTAAAAGTGGTCCCTGCAACAGGCATGGCACAAATTTATTTGTATAGAGATGACGGAATAACACTGCAATTTTTTTCTTTTCAAACCCCAAGACCGACGATTCCAGAACGATGCGAGAGAATGAACGACGCACACCAAAAACTGCCGATTCGCATCAACCACAACTCACAATATAGAATGTTTAAGAGTGTTAGCACCAATCACACACACACGAAATGCGGATTACACACTGACACGCACAGCGGAACAATTATATAGGTGATTTGCTGGACGTCAATCGATTTTGGACTCAAAAAGGTATCGAACAACCAATTTGGGGAAGCCAGCCGCTGTGAGCACTAACACCCGAATTATACGCAGTCAAAAGTAGGCCAGAGTCAAAGCACGTATTCACGGGAAACCGACGTTCACAGAAACCGAAATGGCGATCCAGAACATCCGCTCACAGAATACTTTAAGCACAGACGCAGTGGATCAGAAAATCACCGATGGTTAAAAAAAAACCTTTTTGGAGCAAGGTTGGATGAAACGAAAAATTAAAAGATGGGCTGTTTCGAAAAATTTGTCGTCCCCCTTATACGAATTTTGAGGTCGATACACTAAAATCTGACAAATCCAAAAGTGAAATTTATGAGATTGAAGCAAAACTAGTCCATCGAGTGAAGGCTCGTCGGTGGTAACTGGTGCGAAACCCAGATGCAAGATTCTTCCAATTGGTTAACACAGCTTCTTTGATTGAAGCTTTCGAGCGGAAGTATTTCTCGTTTTTAAGTGTAGGGCTGCAATTTTCGCTTATTCCAACGCGTGACAAATTCGCTCAAGAGTATCCAAGACGTAAGACGCAGTTAAGTGAAGAGCTGTAATCCTTCGCTACGGTTTCGAAGAAATTCGTATTTTCGTATATGGTTTTTGTAAGGGTTCGTTTTCCTTGTCGAAGAGAGGATTAGAAAAAAATACGAATCACCCACAAGGTGCAATATCGATGCAGGCGCACAGGGGAAGCTGACGAAGTTTCTAGCTACGTACATCCGAAGCACGGGACACGTGTTTTTGACTGACGCGGGGAAAAGGGAGAGGAAGATGCCGAGTGAGTGAGACACAGCCTCTACGTGCGCAACTTTTCGCCACACGAAAAATGGCAAACGCATCTTGAAACTCAAGCTATTCTTGTCACCAGCGAGGAAGAAGAAAAAAATGACTGCCTTCCGAAAACGCATACTATAGCTTATCTTGATATGGTATATGTGCAGCATAGAGCTACTGTAGCCTAGACGTTTAGTTTTAGGAGTCTTGACAAACATCGTTTGTGCCCATTTTTATTTTTTGTTCTCCTTGCGCGGGTACGGACTGAGACGTGGCCACACCTCATCCTTACGCTGCTAATTTATTTTTGACACCCAATTTCCTTATACGCCGCCGTTTTTTGCCAACACTGTATATGGTTGTGAAGAAGATTGCCGTTTTTCTATTGACATATTCGGCAAACATTTGAGAAAGAATCTCGGCTTTAATGGGCAATGCTCTCACTATATAACGGCGATCGACAGATAAAAAATTATAACCAATTCTGGATCGATCAATCATTGTTCAGCAGGTTAGGTCAACAACCTGTCAGAGGGACCAGTTAGTTGGAGTGTATTGTAAGGTTTGGGGTCCAATCCCGATCTGAGTGGAAGTTCACTTTTCAAATATACTTGCAGATAATAATTAATTTCTAGATTCACATAGCTCCATGAATTTTCTCCGATCGTAGAAACTGTGCTTCGTGGTTGTCATCGTTTAGTTTACCTTCAATAAAGGTTAATTTTTCCACATATATAAATATTGTAAATTTATCTAATTTATATCACCTGCCAGTGAAAGGACAATGACTCAACGACATGTACTACAGACACTTGATCTATTCGTAGAACGCTAAGCCTGCAATAAGATAAAGTTAACCGATTATACAAGCCGGCGAGGAAAACAAACTTAAAATCCACTAATCTTTATGAGTTACCATGCACTCATGCTAACATTCAAATAAACACACGCAAGCGAAACATGCAGAAATTCTCATCAATTTCCATGAAACGATGGAAAAGAGATAGTTTAAAACATGAATGGTTGCAGAGCATAGTTGCATAGAGCGAGTGTGAGATGCGGTGTTCGTTCGATTCCTTTCTCATTATTTTAAAAGTATTTCGTTCAGTGTTCGCCTTTCATCCGGTATTGTCCTGGATTCTCATAATCTACTCATTGCCCATTCACAAATGACCAACAACAAAACTATCAAATACGGAAACAATAGGATCCAGAGGAAAAGCTTTTCAGAGAAACGAAATGCGAATATAAATTAGAGGCTAATCTTATTAATGCATGCGCTCTATAAGAAGAGTACCACATTTGCTCGCACAGCCCAAAAGGGGCGAGGGTGGTGGTGATGGTGGGGGATTCTGGCTCGCTTGAAGCCCAAAAACGAGCACATTTAATTGCCAGCGGTTACGCCTTTGCTTCGGGTGCAAGTTGACGCAGCTACCGGGACAGAGCGTCGGAAAAACAACCGTTATATTGACCGATTTTACGGGGCTTCCTTTTCGACCTGAATGGGTAGAACGTACAAGCGGTTTCAGTTAGCGAATGGCGATTTTGTTGAAAATTATTATTTCCACTCCTGGCATTGCTCTGTAAAGATATTCTGCTACGATGCATCATTTTAATTTCGGAACGCAAGTCGTAATAAATTCGACATCACATAAACTTGGACATCATCGCATAATCTTCATTTGTTTTATGAACAACGCAATCAACAACGCGTCACACGGGTTGTTGATTGGAGACTCCATGTTTCTTGTTCCCGCAACAGAAGCAATCTTGCTCGGAATGCCAACTGACGCAGCGTGGCAGACTAAATTGATTAAAGATGCTCAGTTCTGTTAATTAACGGGAAAACAACAGCGAGTGGGTCTTTCCGCACTACACAAATTAATCTCTTTGGTCATTACATGTCATCTCGTTTCGTGGACTCATGATCGGACGCATGACAGCTTCACTTATTGCAACAAATTGCAATCTCAGCAGCGACTATCCAGTTTTGCACTCTAAAAATCAGCCTCTTTGGTTTTTTGTCTACAGCTATACGTAACATGTGGCGAAACTGCAACTGTCGCAATTGGCACGCGCCCCAAGTCCACCCGAAACAAAGCCAACGTGGATGGATGGACTCGTGCCAAAGAAGATGTCCTTTCACTCGCGTCATCTGCGCGCATGAGCACTGTGCACTCAGACGCTCCAGCTGAAAAACGCAGAAATGGCTCGATCGACCAAAAAACTCCATTAGGCCTAGGAGGATCGCGTTAGTCGGTATTTTTTTGTAACGATCCAACACCGCCATTTGCTTGTCGGGCGCTATACGTGAGAACAACGAGTCACTGACGAAATCGAATGACAAATGGGGCTTTACCGTATGTGTCTGACAAATCCCCATATGGCAAGAATGTATCTGAGGGGAAAAAAGACAAACGTACGCTCCATAACCAACTTTTTAAACAATTTTTCAGTTCGACTAACAGATGGGAATTATTAAGGAAATCTAAGTTAATTCGCCGCCGTCTTAAAATAAGCCCACAAAAAGCGGCTCAATGCATCTTCTGCTAAAATTAACGCAGGTACAGTAGAACCTAGTATATATTTTTCCCTGGATGACTCAAAACTGCGCGCTGGAAATTTCATTGTGCATTGTCCTGACGATTTCCAGAACCCAGCTGCGGTGAAAGCTCGATGGCATTCAATATACCCAGCCGATCTGGCACCGTGCATCGACTGACGATGAGCGAAAATGTACGCGTCAATCCTCCGTATAATAACAGATAGCTTAGTTGTGTATGTAACGTTCGTACGTGCGCGCGGCTCGAGCTCATATAGGTGATGGCCTCGAAACGACGAAGACCTGTGGCAAAACCACCTCCTCCTACTACCCCCCCCCCGAATCCACGTGATGACGACAGCAAACACTTTCCACCTGCTCACTCGTGGGACCGCCGTTTCCAGTCAAGACCCGCAAGAGTATCGGTCGAACATTTGTATACATTTATAAACAGGTCAGCCATCATAGCATCATACCATGTCAAAAGGCGATAGAACACCTGATCTATGAGTCACTGTCATATTATTGGGAAATTTTAAGTTCTTTAGGAGCTGATGTAAAATGAATATTGAATATTCATTTGACATTGGATATACTCTGTATTCATATTGGATCATACAATGCAGATAATTTGACTTACTTCGCTTTGATCACTTACAGTGATCGTTCGAACAGCATTGAAACAATGACACTGTAACTAAAAACAGGGGAAAGATGAAAACATAGTTGTTAAAAGCTTACGCTATCCATTTTTCATTCATGTACTATGCTTTTATGAACACTCTACTCTAGATATGAGATCGAATTAAAGATAAGCTAATGTGCTCGCAATATGGTCCGAAACTAGAGTGCAGAAACGTGGTTAATCGAACCAGTTGACCCACAGAAACTTACGCCACTCTCTGAACCACCACTTAAATATTATCTTTTACTTGATATTTCTGGATCTTTCTTGATAATTTGGGGGCTAAGATTTTATAAATGTGCTGAAGCTCTAAATGCTGCTGCTGTATGAGACGTTGTAGAAGCGACCTACCTCAACAGAATCTCGAATGTCGTTTATTAGCCTTATATAGGAGATTATATGGAGGCTGTTAGGGTTCATCCAAGCAAGATGTGCATTACGCCCACTCACCTCATATTCCACTCGATTCCACCTATTTCCTCTTCTACCATCTACTACCCTGTATACTCGTACAACGTCAAAACATAACCTTTATACAGCAAGTTGCATATGGCAGTATAATATTTTCTCTTTTGAAACAAAAACAACGACTACTTTTTCAAATTATCCGGTGAATGATGTGTCATGAAAACACATGCATCGTTTCTACAAACAAATTTAACTTCATGGGTTGATGACAAATTTTGAAAATTTGATAAACTTCGTTTTGCAACGTGGTGTCATATTCACATCTTGTCATAGCGACAACTATGGAAGCTGTTCATTAATGTTAAACGAAGTGTGTTCAGAGAATTTTAATTTGTGGTTGATATGCTGAATTTGTAGGACATTAAATTTAAATCAAGTCATAAACGCAAAGGTTTAAGTAGATTCAATTTTTTCAAGAGGACACCCTCAATTTGTGGAAGAATGTAACAGATTCAATTTTGAAGGTTAAAACACTCAAATGGTTCTATTTCCAAAATTTATATTGTTTCCTATAATTTTTGAAACGTCGAACCACTGAAACCCTATTTCACATTTTTTGGAAAGAGCTTAACTCGGTCTCCGGTCTTAAGAGGGTACACCTATCTCGGCTCATCGCGCAGCTTTTCATTAGCGAAAAATGTATTGTCACACTATATGGCCACGCCAACGGCACCGACGTCTACACCTAAACACATATATGGCGTCGCCCCCATAAAAGATGTACATCGCCTATATTTCATGTAATGGTATATACTAGAAACGAAGGGACATGACAATGGCAGCGTCGCCAGGCGTGACGAACACTAAAAACACCCCAGAAACTGAAATTGATGCGTAACCGCGAGTCGGTTGTCAGTCGCATGCCTTCCTACCGACGAAACATATGTCTGATCCCCCAAAATTCTTCTCTGGGGTAGACTCCTATAGTTACACAATACAGAGTGACTCCGGGTTTTGGAGGCGTCAGTCACAAAGGAAGCCGCACTAATTTTTTGTGCGGTTGTGTAATAATTAGATACGCTGATCCGACGTTATTATCAATTGTGACTCATGAAAAGATGTTGAATGTTGTTTGGAAATAATTTTTAAATAACTTTAGATATTGTTAAAATAGTTTTGAAAACAATCGTATATCAAAATAATCGTTAAAATATTACTTGATAACTTGATACTTGATTTCATTATAAAAATTATGAAATATTTAATTGTGCTATAAATATTTTTGTTTTATTGCCATAAATTGTCAAATTGCAATACTGCCTTATGACGATACTTAGGTAACAATATTGTGGGAAAATAGATTTTTATCATTGCGTGTATACACTTCATCTTGATGCACCCCTCGATAGTGTACATGTAAATCTGTTTCATTTTTGTTTTGCTTTTGTTTCGAAGTATTACACAATCATCCACGAAAGTATGGAAGTAATAACGTTAGACTATGCCGGAAGTATATTTCGCAAGCACTATACAGGGATCGTAAAAAAACCGGTCCACAATGCCAATCACTCTATTATTATACAATTATTTATTGCAACCCGACCACGTACATCTCTATAAATGGCCAGACATACAGTACGTACATGATAATCCTAACTTAATCTCGCCTGTCATTGTGAAACGAGAAAGTAAGGAGCTAGTTGTTGACAAGTCATGTTTTCGGAGAGCGCGTTCGCTCCTTGGGTTTGTAGCCGAAGGATCGATAAACTGTTTACAACCGCGGCATCATGGCAAGCAGAATGAAACAAATCGATTGTCAGCTACAGAAAAAAACTGTTAGCTTTTCACGTACCTGGTATGCATGTGAAATAACTAAAACTAACCTTATCAGTAATCAGCATGAGAGCATACTTGTTTTTATTTATTTAATGAAATAGTGGATAATGAATAAACAATATATTTGCACCGTGCTGCGTTCCAAAGATATCGACTCTGTGATGGTCTTAAGACCATCACAAGTCTCCTGCATTCATACTAATAAAAATATGCAATACATTTTCTCAAATAGTCAGGGGACACATCCCTTAGTCTCACAGAATATAATAATCTCAGTTGCTATACGCAGAACGTATAGCTGATCAGGCATCATTTTTTTTGTTCCGAAATCACCCCCACTGTTTCTTTCTCATTAACAAGGGAAAAAATGTTTCTCATTACTAACGATAAAAAATCTCACACTGCAAGCGACATTTGCCAATTAGAGAAGTCTCCCGCGATTGCGGAAGAGGAAAATATCTAATTTGTACAGATCGATGCATGCTTCAAAAACCTAAATTCCTCGTACACCAAAAACAGTGTTACAGCTACCACAGCTATTTATAATTCTGTAAGTCATCGTCATCGGAATCAAAGTAGAGTTTCGTGTTGGGGTCACTATGCCTTCAAGTATGTAAAGTATGCAATTGTAAATACCAACTGAATCTTTTCAATTAAAGATATATATAAGAAACTTATTTAGAGTAACCGTTCTACATTGAAGCTTTGAAATACTGTTAATAAAATCTTCATGGTGTATGCGCATTTAATTTGGGTTTTGGTGTGGGATCGATTCACATGTCTCATCAGGCGCGACCAATTATCTCCTGTCGCCCCATGAGATTCTATTAAATTGGATAACCGTCACTCCTCCCCACGCAGCAAGAGTTATTAACTAATGCATCTAAGGTGGCAGACTACGCGCCGCATGGCGAGTACATTGTATACTATTTGCAATAGAATTTTCACCACCGCAGATAATTAATTTTTCACCAGCCTTTGTGCGGTTTTCGGAACACACTAGCACCGAGCAAAGAAAATCGGTCATTCGTATCTGATATCTTCGTGAGACCCACTTGCGGCAAGTATAAAACCGTCGCCATTTAAGAGTTTATGTTTCGGCAATCAATACATACACAGTCCCAGTGCTGCGGTCAAGATGCAATCAATGATTGTCAACATATAGGGGCAGCAATTTTACTCAATAATACTTCTTAGTGCGGTTTATGAGAGCATGACCGTGCCAGGAATAGTTAACACGAACCGTCACTGGATGGACGTCACACACCGCACTAACCGCCTAAGATAAACCACCATGTTGCAGGTAGGTAATGATGTGCCAGCCATGAAGACTCGAGAATGACAAGCAGCGATGAAATGTTCTGTAAATCGAGGGCAGCTGTCTTACTTGCTGGCTGGATAGGCAAATATATCGAGGGACGTTCGAAATAGCTAGGATTATACAAGTAAATTAATTAGCAATGACAAGCAATTAATTCTCAATTGAAAGCAATTGCCGAAATGACTCCGTAAATTAAAAATATTGTTCTGCCGCAATATCACATAGTCTGACTGTCCTGCCACATCTCCTGTAGTAATTAATTGACTAAAAGTATTTAATTGATTTAGTGAAATAAATTACTCATTTAACCTTTCTTTTTGAAATTTACATAGCTAACCCAACGAGTTTCAAGACTGAGCGTATATTGAATTATTAAATTATCAACTTAATTAGTTTTACTTCTGGACAGACTTTGCGTGAGGATGTTTAGGTTGGATTAAACTGTCCAAAAATTTATTAGGTCACGCGAATTTTATAACAATTAAATAGTCTAAATGCAGAATGGAAATTTCACCAAGCATATACCAAGCTCAAGCTCAAGAAAGTGTAAAAAATCTAAAACAGAACAAAATATTACCTGAAAAGATCGCTGGATACAATGAAACACGGCGACAAGTAAATCATATAAACGCGGTGTTTAATAACTCAATAATGTTTAATAACTCAAGAAATGTGGGTAAGAACTTAACCATCGTTCACACAATGTACAATAATCCGTACTGTAAATATCTGTAACGACTGCGATGTTTTTATTTAATTTTATTCAAATATTTTTTAATGTTAAATTCTTACCTACGTTTTATTACTACGAGGTGAGTTATTAAACACCGCGTTTATATGATTTACTTATTGCGTGTTTCATTGTTATCCATCGATCTTCTTTTCATGCAATATTATTATACACCGGCTGAAAGTGACAGAAAAAAATGGTTACTTACAAACCAAGATTCGAACCTCGTTTGGCGAATAGTCTTCCCCGAATATATATAAACACACGCGCGCGCACAAACACACACACCTTTCCGCGAAAATAAATAGGTTACATAAGCAGAACTTGCAGGCAAAAATGTAAAAAAAACACGAAATGTGGAACGAAAGAATCCCCTGTTTTCAGTTCAACTCGGCCCCGTAGCCCAGATCCACGACTGAACTATATTTTATGTGTGGTGGATTAAGCGTGCCACGCCGCGCCGCGCCGAACCAGAGCCGAAAACTGAGTCAACCTGTCGTTGACATTGGAACGGCCAGCTGTTCCGCCTGTGGCAATGACAATATACAGGTACAACGTCACGTGATGTTGTCCGATCGCATGCACAAATGCCAGAGTGATTACATTCAGGTCGTATGCGGGGGAGGGGGGGGGGTTCGCAAATGTGTTGCATTGTGCTGTTGCTGATTTCAATTTTAGTATGTACTGTACATGTATAGGGAGCCTACTTATACAATTGTTTGGATTTTATGACGGTCACCAGATCAAATGGATTTAAACCAGACTGTAGCTACTTGGCATCTGGATTAAAATAAGCATGGTCTCACCAAGTTGTCTCCTGCGGTCTGTTCTCGGCTACACATAAGAATTAATGGGTTTGCGTCCAGCAATCCATTCATACTCTTTCAAAGGTGATTCATTAGCCTACAGCTTTATGAGTAATGCGAAGTAAAATTAACAGATGTTAATTGAAAAAAATAAAATATTAGAAATATTAAAATGATTAAATTCTTAATTTTTTACATGCACTGTACAGTATACATGTATATATATATATACAGTAATTTGTAAATAGCTCTCCCTGACAAGAATAGACGCGGAATATAGCGTCATCAGTCATTAAGCTATTGTTTTGAAAATGAAACTCTTCAATTGGACGAATTCATTTTTATAAGCAGAACGAATGTTTACTTTAGTGCATATGTGTCTAATCACATCAGCCGAGCGGCGGAGCAATTAATATCCATTCGAGAAAATGAAAGCCCGAACCCGAACGCATAGGATGTTGCAACTTTAGCAGTAAGTATAACGGGATACAGAGTAGGGAAAAATACTAGGACGCAGCGCCATCTCTCGTCAGGAGGCGCTAGAGCTACATTATTTGGATCACGAGAGCAGCTGGTCCACCTGACATTTGCACATATACAGTTGGACACGCACACACAAGGTAAAATTTGAAAACCTTGCGCGATTTTGTGTTGTTTTACGTCGCGACTTCGTGTGACAGATAACGTATGAGAATGACTATAAAGCTAAATACAGTGTGTTCCAAACAAAAAAAAAATATGACCCAATTAATTTCATCAGATCTTCTGGAATGTTTTAACAAATCTGCTTATTTTTTTTATAGTTTTTTTATACAATTATTCGATCGAAAAATAATTTTTATTCCCTTTGCACAGCTCGAAATCGCGCCCGCCACTTTTCGTTTGTTCCAGACGCGCAATCTTGCTGCCATCTGTTAGTTGCGAGTTTCAGTTGGAACACACAGTATATTTAAACTGTTAACAATCTTATGAAGTTTTTATTATAACAATAACAAATTGAAAATATAGCTTATGGAAAGTCATTGTTGCTACAATTGTTAAAAAGTTGCTGTATCGTTTTAACTGATCCTGGAATGGATCGGGCAGTTTAAAAAATTTATCGACCGCAATTTTGAGCCATTGTTTTTCGTCCCTTGGACGAACGACCCGTGTATTGAATTTGACTGCCCATCTTCCACTCCATGGATATGAAACACGCGAAGCATTCGGAACAGACAGCGCCCTTGGTGATGCGCACATGCGCGAAGTCCCTGGCCCACTTACGCCAACGTGGATAAAATGATGGTTTTTTCTGATCGCTTGTCAAAACAAGCCTGCCAAATTTTAGGATACGTTATGTTTTTATAGTTTAGTTTACAGGCTATGACTGGATAAAATTGAAGACAGTATACGGCCCATCCGTATACTGTTTATCCATCCGTATACTGGATCGAAGCAGACAATTTAATAAATGAATTGGAAAAACCATTCTAGAAAACATTTATATTACTTCCTGTAATATAAATTCCTAGCTGATATACAGTATATGTACAATCAGTACGTTCATAATTTGCTACGAAATTTATCGTGCACTCTTTATATGAGCCAATCCAAAAATATCGCAAAATTCCCTAATTACACTTTTAAAATTTCTTCAAATCTAAAAGAAAACGGGACCTAGCATTACTTCAGTGCATTTTGAAGTGCCAAGAGCACACTCACATATTTCAAATTATCCAAGAGCACAACCAGTTAATCCAAAAGTTTACAAGTTGTTCCGACCTAAGTCAGAATTTTAAAAGACCTTCCTGACAAAGAAATATCATTGTAATGCAGCGACTATATATAGTGAAGGAAACATTTAAAATATATACAGAACATATATTACATACAGAAACGCTGGCGACCGCTAAGAACCCCACTATGTGTTCAGAAAGAAAAGGAAAAGCTAGAGTTCTGCGAGGCTTTAAACCAACCTCGAAAAGGTAAACAACTGCTCAGCTTGTAGGTGGCTTACAGTGTGTGTTGCGCCCTCTACCACATCAATTACGAACTGATGTCGCAGACCGCAACTTTTATTTGCATAATGACTAGAAGCCTTCATACGACGACACATGACGTAAACGAGAGGGCGTGGATAACAGATGGTGCAGCCCGCATACATTAGCACTGTCATTTACATTTTGCGAGTGAAATAAGCGAAACTCTTCCTGCGGGATTGCATGGGCCAGGCTGCACTGGTGCCCGTGTACATTACCAATTAGGAAGACCTTGTTTATGCCTTGCGGTGAAAAAATTCGCTAGGAACATGATTATGAGCGTGGGTGAGATGGACCGGATGGAGAAAGCGCTTATTGTACTAATAAACAGTAGGGGAAGTTGTGGATGAAAAAGGGATTTAAATAATTGCAATTTTGGCGTCCTCCGACTTAAAAACGCGGCATATTAATGACATGGTCGTTGGTAGATTGTCTGACTTTTTTTTTAAAGAATCAACCAGTGGTAACTCAACTTGTGGCACCATTGGCAGTTCAGTATAGTTTCAGATGGGTAAGCGTCCATTGATTTCAGTTTTAGGAGCAATTTGGGCAATCACTAACACAGAAGTTATGCAAGGTGCCTGGTTCAAACATTTCCCGGGGCAGCATTTAGACACACAAAGCGTCAAAGACGCATTTAGGCATCAGTTTCAGATGCATCAATGCCTACAAGAACGTCCCCAGATTGCAAATTATTTGGTGAAAAGAACCTTCGAACACTTTGTGGTGCTAAAAGTAGAATTTACTCGAAGATTCACTAGAACTATTTCTTGATTACTTCTCTAAGTGAAAATAGTGAACGATGATGTTAAAGTAGGTGTATGCCAATGGTAGAAATGGCGTTCAAAAGATGCGTATTTTTTGTGTTTGTATCTGCGTTTGGTAAGGGTAGTGACGGAATTTAAATTCATCCTCTTCAAGCTTTCGCATCACTCACCAGGAAGAAGTAAACCCAATTATCTTAAAAGACGTTTCGGTTTGCAAAACGCTTAGCACGAAGATCTCCAACAAAGGTTGTCGTTGAAGTTTAAAAAAACGATTTCGTCCGACACTCTTTAATAGCTCTTGTGTTATTCGACAGACCAGGAATAAACATTTTCCTCCACACGCACACATAAACGAGCAATACAAAAATATCAGGTTAGTTGAGAACAAGGTCAAATTCAAGGTTCCGAATTCGCAAACTACATGTGAAAGGAGTTATTTGCACGCGCATGCTCGCTAACATGAACAGGTAAATGTGAACGTTCATGACATGATAAACAGGAAGATCAACCAATAGACACAGGAGAATGAAGCATTACGCCCAACTTTCCATTTCTAATAGTAGTTGCGATTTATTGTATACTCTTACAAGTTTGTAACGTTACATGAAACGCAATACAGTTTTTGAATTTGGGAACTCACAATTTTATTAAGTATTTGTTTTGCAGTTCATTTGGAATAGGCACACAGATACAAATTTTGATTGATATCCTGTAACTAAAGGTTGCACCGGATTTCGGAAGAGTGCAGTTAGCATATATCGATGTAGCTTTCGTTACAATAGGTTGACTGCGCTCACAATTTTGAAATATACTGACAGAAATTAAGAGTCTGAGAATGCTCCTTTCGACGTGGTGACCCGACTATCTCTTCAGTCAGGTGAACTATTCTTTAACTCGATCAACTAACGGAATTCACTGATTTATGTCAACAGACTCAAATTGGTTAATAAGTTATCAATCAAATCTTTTTTATTTGTATACCAGTTTGCGGCGGCCATTTTTGTAGCCGATCCTGTAGCCGTTCCTGCAACTTCAGTCCATTTATCCTTCACGATGAATTCAAAGAAACGCTTCCTATCTCAAACCACTTTGAAATGCCTAGTGAAAATGTGGTTTATGCCCTCGCAGGGTATTTGAATGCGAGCGAACTATACCGAGAATGTTGATGGCGATTATTGAACTCATTTGGCATATACGTTATCGCCAGAGCATGACTGGAAATGACAAGAGCGTTGTCTTGTTTGTATCAAAGAGAGAAGAACGCGTGCATGACATTCACGGCTAACTCACGCGTCATGTGAGCTAAGCAGTTATGAATACGGTCCATTCATATTCGCCCGCATTCGGATCTACTTAAAAGGCCAAACGTGACTTTTCTCTCTGGGTGCACTGGCCCAGTGCGGCTACGGCAAACAACATCAGCTGCTTAGATTATATGGCCCAGTGGTTCGCCAACTTCAATTCAATCTCAGACCAAAATTTCCAATTTAATTGTATGTCTTACAACATTCGTGAATGAATCCATCCGCAACTGAAGTTATGGGATTTCGTTAGATGGTCAAACCCGTGTCAATTGATTGATCCGACCTGTGTTTTCAACTTGCAAAATTTCAGTCACATAGGATATCCGAAAAAGTAAGACAAACTTTAGAATGAAGTAAAACGCTTAATAAGATAGAGTTTACTTATTCCAATGATTGAATGACTTTTAAGACCACCCTGTACATGCATGGCAATCAATAAAAAACTTTTCTCCTACCTCCGCCATTGGGTCTTCGCCGTTGGTCGGATTCCTCGCGCTCGCCGTGCTGTTCCGTTCCGGAAGCGCCTGGCGCCCCCTGCTGGCCGCCATCGGAAGACGAATGCTGATCGGAAGCTCTCGGTTCTTGGCTGCGCCCGGATGTCAGTGCTGTGGGCGGCAAATTTGTCGTTGCGGGCGTAGTGGCTGAATAAAGAACGTCAAGTGTTATTGCCGTGCAAGGTCATAACAATATTTCGACAATAATCCAGCTGCCCATTCGCCAATAAAAAAGCATAGAAACATGAAACTAAAACTTTTTATGAAGCAGAACCACTTATTTGTTCGCAAATAATTTTTTATAATAAATAGTTCAAATTTATAAAATAATGAATAAAAAGAAAGGGTTTTCATTACATTTATATAATGGTTAAAATAATCAATCTGAGCAAAACATACGGGTTTGTTTATCTAGCCGTCCTTACCTTGTTGTCCATTGCAATCGTTTTAATTCAATAGGGAATTGCTTAAGACAAAATAATTGAGAGATTGCTAACTTGTTCTATCACAGCGAAATAAAAATAATACATTGCTTGTTTGAATTGAATCGTAGCTTGAATTTTAAAGATGCTCACTCAGATCTGGTGACTACATACCGTCTCTACTATTGTTTAATTAAACTTGGCCCTCGAAACAAGCACAAAAGATATTTACAAATATTGCGATAGACGATGGAAGACGCTATGAAAATAAAAAGAATGGCAACGAATTTGTCGACCAAGCCCAAGAAACACCAAGATATTGTGAAATTGCTGTGCAAGTGCTATATGCATTTGTGCAAGGCATGCGACAACACCGAATCCACATCCATTGATCGAACTTGAAATGTTGGGGTTCCTTACCACCTTCCGTAGAAATGGCTTTCTTTTTCAACCTCCTTCAAATAAAAATGATCCAAAGGCTACATAAACAGTTTTCAGGTTCAATGTGCCCAACGATTTCACTGAGTGCTGCATCACAAAGGTTGCTCGTTGAATGAGTAATATAAATTAATGTACTTGCACTAAAACTAACCAGATTAACATCGGAATACAGAGATTATGAAAAATTATCAAAAATTATTTTGACGGTATTCAAAATTAGAATATTTTAGATGAATATTTTTGTAAATTATTTCTCCCCTTCTGTTCCTCACTCCTCAACCCTTGTATCGTCCACTGACAACATTAACCAGTGCCGAGCAGGGCAATAGCGTCACCTTAAATACTGGCAACCCAGCTTGGAAATCTTAAATTGTTTTTACTTCCCACCAAAAATCATTTTATGATGTGGAGTGATGGGTTCACTTCAACCGAGGCTTCGGTTTGGAACCTTGTCTCCGGGGAAGCATGCAAATAAGTTGTTTTATTTAATCGCGCTAATTATTTATTGCGCTTAACCAGTGAAGGGGTCAAGGCGTGAGGATGAAAATATCGATCCAATGCACGTTTGAACCCTATTGAAAATATATAAATCGGAGGGGGGGGGGGGAAGGGCAAGACACCGGTTGTCTGAACCACCCTCGCCGTCAACTTTTATGGCCTGCTGCGTTATGCATGCTCACAGAAATCTCCCCCTCACCCCCTCTCACACGCCTGCTCTCTCATTAAGCAAATAACCGACAAGTCGCTCCGAGCAACGGCTTTTACCGCAAATCTCGATAGCCTTGTGTGCCAATCCCCCAACACCAACCCAGCCCAACCATCCGCGCGACCCCACGTCGCAGATACATATATAAAGCCTCTCTGGCAGACTAGACTTTTACGGAGTGACTGGGCACGGATTGCTGTTGATATTGGGGTTTACCCAAACAGAGAAGACAAGTGATGCAATAAAAACCGACCATATGTGTGGCGAGCGCAGAGCCACGCGCGTGTATAATATTATTGATTGATGGTGAGGGAAATTGATATCCTCATGAGAGTCGTGTATGGGGAGATGCACGATGAAGGTCTCAATTCCATTAAAATTGGTTTGAAAAATAGTAACTTTGGTCATGAAGAGCAGCAGTATCAAGTTAAACAAGAGTTCTCATAGGTTCCGGTTACATTTTTTCATTACGAGGAAATAATTTTGCCTTGCTGCGCCTCAGTCCAAATGGGAGTTTTAGTGACGATTTTACATTTATTTTCAGAGCATGAATTTATTGTAAAACTGGTAGTTCACCTAACGTAAAGTCTACTACTAAATACTGGCATCACATTCATGTCTCCATTTTTGTAAATGCGTAAAAATTTAAACCTTAGTGTGTTGGAAACCACGAGTGCCGCAAAACAAATTTATTTTTCCAACTTCCGAAGGCGTTTCCCGTGCGACTAACATTTTACATAATACACGAAGGGTCCTTGTAGGATATTAAGCGACGCGGCGCAAACGCAAACGATATCATCTAAAATCGAGGGGAAAATATGAGCCGTTCTTGTATGCAATCAGGGCAACAATTAAATATTAACAATTTCTTTTGGAGCGATGCCAGAGATTGTTTTTATTGGGGGAGACTATATAAATATTTTGACGGCAGTTGGTAGACGCTCTTGCTCTCGTGCACAGACTGTCAATTGAGTGGAAAGGAAATTGGTGTTTCTATTAGATCTAGGTTATATTTCCCTACCACTGAGGACCAGCAATAAAAACTGAATAGATTTGCAAAAAACACCAATAACGCCGAACAAATAAATTCTTCAGCATACAAATACGAGTATATGCTTTGTCAGTAAAAGGTATAGATACTGAAATAGGAAACGCTTGGCATTTAAGAAAAATCCAACATACGTTGAAATAGTTAGAAAAGAACAAATAAGTTAGTCAAAAAATTTATTGGAGAACTTTTCTTTGGACAATGAATAACAGCAGTTCAGCGCAAATAGCGCCTGTGACGAATTTGTTGGGAGAACCACAGCGAAGTTAAAGTAATGAGTGATTGCCAACAACAAGGGTAAATATTGTTCGGCAGGAAAAACACATCTCGGGCGCGTATTAGCAAACCTATTACAGGTGTACATAACAAGAAGGTTGAGGTGTTGAATCACCGGCGCCTTTGACGTTTATCATGAATAAAAGTCGTTATTATTTTGTGTACATAAACAGTGAAGACAAAACTATAAAACTAATTTATCGGATATTTATCGCCGAGTAGGGTTTTTCTTTCGGGAAAAATCGGTCAGTGAAACAATTGTTTTCATATCTGTTCACTCGGCGTTCATTGATTTAGCCAGCCTCTTGACACCTTATATACTGTATTTGTATCGAATATATAAAATAATTTATGGACTGCAATCGAGAGTTGGTAACAAGATCGTCAATTACAATTACAATATGTACCCGCAATCAGACCCAAAAGGGAGGCTGGGAGTCGAGAGATAAGCAAAGACGGAATGTCCTATTTCAATAGGCTCTGGGTTTGAGACTCTCGGGTTATTCCACTGTCTACACACTCTGGGGATGTAGGAATTAAAGTAAGAGTCAGATTTACATTGTGGTTTAATGACCATTCTAGTATGGCCCCTTCTTCTGCACCTGATCCCGATATCAACATTACAATCCCCCTTCAGAATTCTGACCAGTAACCCTAAACTAATCTCTTTTTTTTTCGATCAACCAAAGACTCACATCCCAATATTGACAACATGTCCGTGAATGCCTGCTCGATAAAATCGACAACAAACAAATCTGGCAGCTCTACACGCTAGACCATATCAATTTCCCCAATAAGCCTCACATGGTGAGGACACCAAATTGAACTGCAGTATTCAAGCAAGGGTCTGACCAAGTAAAGTAGGCCACTGACTTAACTTTACTTGGGCATCCCTTTAACACCTTCTGAACAAATCTAAGCATAGCAGTTGCTGTGCCAGTCATCTTTTGTATTTGGGATTTCCAAGATAATTGCGGGGTCATATGCAAACCCAGATACTCTGTACTTGTACTGCTGCCATTCACCAAGAACGCCCCTTAAAAAAACCACGCTGTGTGCATCATTTATGATATCATTCGAAGCAAAATGCTTCATAACATTGGAACATATTGTATTTTCAAATAACTCAACAGAGGTAAGAAAAATTGGCCTGTAATTATGTGGGTCTAACTTTTTTCCTGATTTGCATATAGGACAGACATGGGCAAATTTCCATGCTTCAGGCAAGATGCCATCATCAATTACGTTTACTTCTGATCTTTAGAAAATAAAGAAATTGAAGATTTGCGAAACACAACGACAAATGTATGAACTCTCCTAAAACTTTTGACACTAACTTTTCCTGAAGATCCAGAAGTAAATGTTTATCGACGATCTTGTTGCAGACTCTCGATTGCAATCCAAGAAATTATCATATAATTTTTTGTTATTACTACCATCGGTTTCATATCTACTATGAAACCGTATTTGTATAGTAAACCAACATCTCTGATTGAATTTTCTGAATGGTGTTTCGATAATCGATAATCAGAGCACTTTTCTGGCAATTCTACCAGTGCTAAGCTACTAAAATCTTTCTCAAATACATGTATCTGGCGAAAGAACCAGAAAAAGGACACCAAGCTGCCTCGTTGGCCTATAGAGAATGTCGACATTCAGCAGAACCATAAACAACGCAGAATTGCGCGCGGCGAAAAGTGAAAGACATTTTTTGTTTGCCAAAACTGGAGAGCGCAATGAAATTAGACAAAGATACAGCAAACGCGGCGCGGAGCCGAGGGAATTGAAGATAAATTTACAGTCAGACATTTAAAAAAGCAGTTATTCTGCGAAGTAACAAGAAATTGTTCTCCGTATTCCCGCGTAAGCGACTGAAGTAATTTCGGAGAGTCAATTCAGTGGCGACCAATGACAAGGAAACCAACTAACTCCCAAATTGGATATGAAGTATCTCGCATATTACGTTTTTGAAAATCAGAAGTGATACAGCATTATTAATTAATAATTCTGATGATGCATTGTCATAAAAAAATTCATTACGCACAAGTATATTTTTATAGGCCTCGAAAAAAAATAACAAGGGACACAAAATACTTGCCAAACTGAGCAAGCTCGTTAAGCAGCCACCACTTGGCAGGGCCACATTTCAATTATAAAAATACTTATGAAATTGTCATAATTAATTCTGTTGAACCACAAGCATACCTTGGGGTCGGATAAAACCGGCGTGCAATAGAATTTCTCAATCCTATAGAGTTAAACGCACCCCAGTTTTCATTATGTGATCTGTGCTCATCAACATACATGACTGCGAGACCACTGTGTACCCAAGTCGGGCAAATGGCGTGACGCAGCCCCGAAATTGATATCAACAACAACCCCTGGCAGCGATTTGTAGGGAACATTGCACTCCCGGTATCCTCCTGAGATCCATGACCTTAGTTCTCCTACTTTACGTACGATTACCTGAATAACTTCTAGAACTGATCTCAAGAGGACACACAAATAAACATATCAGCGCGGTGACCTATGCGCTACAACTAAAGCGCACGCAATATTCTGCTTGAAGATGCGTCTCGCCCTCAATAATTTTCGCATTACCCGATAAACGTTCACGAATATTCAGAAATCCAATAAATTGTATTGACTCGCAGTCGTCATAAACTAGCGACGAAAAAACGCATTGTTTGGCTCAATGCGTCCGAAAAGTTGATTATTTCGACGATACACCATCACTCGACTTGCAATGCCCTTTTCCACCATATAGAGTGTAAATTGTGTGCGTGTGTACATTTATGGTAGATAGTGCAACAACAACATGCGTGACATCGTTTCACATGCGGCATGCTCCGCCACCATCTCCACCACTTCTAATGCATTCCCCACTGCATCCAAGTGTATGAAATTGCATTCGCCATCAGACTCGCCCGTTCCCGACGACTGTGTATATCTGGCAGGAAACAGACTAAAAGCATCCCAAAGGGCCCACAAACATAGCTGGTAATAGAGTTAAGTTAGGGTGTGACAGACAGCGCGAGGCATGGTTAGGCACGAGAGACTACTCAATATATCAGTGTAAACTTAACTTCGTAGCACACAAGGCTCGTACACTATAACAGAGATACAAAATGAGAATGTTCTAACTCAACGATCGATGAATAAATAGATTAAATGGAGTTTGCGCGTTGATTGGCGAACTCTGTGTCTTGTCCCGAAAAGGGCAAGTGGATTGTTTTGATAAAAGCGGCAGATGGGATATTAGATTCACACCACGAGTATTGAAATAATTAGAAATAGAAAATGAGCAACTCGAATAGCGTTTCACTTTTGGTTGAAATAATGCAACATGAGTAAGGTTCCCGCTACACCATAAAAACAATGACTTCTAAATAACAACAAATAACAGTTCTAAAAAGATGTTACGTAAGAAAAGCGAAAAACAATTTAACGAAAGTTAGCAAGTAGAAAAACAAAATGAGAGAAAACACAAAACGGCAAAAATGTAATGAATGACAACAAGCAGCGAAACTCTTATTAAAGAAACATTTGAAATTCCAGTCATTAATTAATGGGCAAGCTAATATTGATTTGTTTTTCATCAAATGAGGGCACAGCTACAGTAGGTGTATAAAGTTCAGACGTACATAGGCAAATATTGATCCAACAACCAAATCGATTCACATGTAAGTACGCAGATGTAGAAAATAAAAGAAAGAGGATAGCAAGTGGGTCACGTGATATCGGCAAAGCGGGTAAGCACGATGTAAAAAAAGGAAAACTGATCGAAGCAGAAAATGATGAAGCAGTTGGAGAGTATAATCGAATCGGTGGGTACAAAAAAGCGAAGAACATAACAAAAAATGGATAGCTACCATTGTGCACGCTTTCACAACATAAATACGGTAATTGTGCATGTAAGATTGAATAATTAAATCGTGCGATATCTGTAACCAATTTTTCCCGACACTTAAAAACTCACCATCGAGGTCATCATCGTTGAGGGCGTGTCCGAAGGGGGACCGCCCGAAACAGAAGGGTGGCGACCGGCGCAGAGGCAGGTGGTCCCAGTTCATCTCGCGCGTGCGCTGGCTCCGCCGAACAACCTGACTCATCATCTCGTCCAGCACACGATCATTGACCACTGACTGGTAGATTACGGTGTTGCTCAAGTCCACGTTGGCGGACTGCTGCTGGGGTGATGCTGCAAGTTGCGACGCCGATGGCCGGTGCTGGTCGGGTGGCGTCGGCCGATGCACAGTCGACCGGCTGCCGGACTGGCCCGCGCCACGCTCCGCACTCGCCATCGGGAAATTACGACAGCTGTCGCCGCCTTGGGTCACGCACGTGCCGCCAACGCCGCCAGATTGATGCTGAGCCGCGGCGGACGAATGTTGTTGCTCGCGGGGAGCACGCGATTCCGCTGCTGAGGCTTGGGGCGACCTCTGGTGGTGGTGGTGGCGGCGGTGTCGATGGTGCGGGCGATACGTTTGCTGTGATGCGGCAGTGGCGGTGGCTGCTTCACGATAGTCATCGGTAGTGGGGAGACGGCGGTCGCCACTATCATCGTATCCCGTCTCGTGAGAGTGGGGCGGTGGCGGAGGAAACGCTTCCATCTCCCCACTGTCATCGATCCACGGAGGGGGTGGAGGGGATGAGGGGGCGGTGGGGGTGGAGGCGAGCGCGGCAGCCAGAGTGGCGGCGGTCTCAGCTTCGGCAGCCGCGAGCGCTGCGTCCGACTGTTTTGTTAGGATGTGGAACGAATCCAGAGATTTATGACGCCGGGGCGCCGACGCTGTTCTGCCGGCTGGCGAATCGCTGTCGCCATCCGCAAACGAGGGAGGCAGGGGAAGTTCCAATGAAGCTGTGCGTGTGCTGGAAATAGTGGCATCAGTGTTTAGAGCGAGTTGTAGCGCCGGGCGACGACGTTGCACCATGGACACGCTAAACAGTTTGGTTCGTTTAGAGGTGGTGGTGGTGGTAGTGGTGGAGGTAATAGCGGCAGAGGTCATCACTTCCGGTGAGGTGTAGGTGGAACCGAGGGGGGAAGGGCAGTCTTCAAATTCCGCAGGTGCTCTAATGGTGGATGCTCGTTCCTCGGAGGAGGTGGGTGGAGGAGTGTCACTATCACCCGCTTCCCGAGTTGTCTGACCACGGTGGTCTGATCCGGGCGGGGATGAATCGCCAAACATGTCCCCCATCAGCACTTCAACTTCAAACTCTAGTAGTGGTGAGCTGTCGGTAGTGTTGACAGGTGGTGGCGCCACTGTCGGAACACTAACTACTTCAGTTTCAGCGCATGCCTGAACGGCACGATCAATGGAGTGCTGGCGTAAGGTTGGCGTCTCCGTGGTGGCATCTCGGGAGCTGACAGGTGGATGCTCGATAGAATCGATGAGCAGGCGGACCAGCTTTCGGTCGGGGCTGGATGTCTCGGTGGTGGCATCGCAAGATACAACTTCCGGTTTGACAACTGGCGCCATCATTTCAGGGCAGGCTTCAGATTGTGAGGTTATTGTAGCGGTGATCATGGTTTCGATATCAGGAGGTGTATCAAAAATAATCTCTTTTGTGGGTTCCATTTTTTGTCGGGTGGGTGAATGATGAAAGTCGGAATTAATATTCTTTGTTGTATCGAATTTGGCCTCCCCATTGGAAATTTTTTCTGCCTTGCCCAGCGTCTCAGATGAATCGAGATCACTCTCTCCCTCCGCCATGCGTGGCATGCACAAAGTCTTGCTGGTGTCATCAGAGTCCTTCTCACTGAACACGAGCTCAGACAAGGTGGTGTCATCAAATTCGTGCAGACCCAAGTCTGACAGTTCACGCGAGCGGTCATCAAGCTCCTCATAGCTGGAGTCACCCCCGTCCCTATACAGGGCAACGCGATTTCGCCGAGCCATGTCGCTGGCCGTCCGACGCAGTGTCACAGAGTCCACGTCATCGTTGACCATGGTCACCTCTAACATGTCGTCGCCCACACATTCCTCAATGTATGGCACTGGACCGTACAACTCCAGCTCTTCTGGATTTATGGGAATAACATCAGTGTTCATGTAGTGAGATGGAATGTCACTGATGTCTGTAAGTGTGTGCTCGGGTGTCTGGAGGTTGGCACAGATATCATTGGAGCTGCCACCCAGTGCAGAGTTGGAGCCGGATGACGAGACGGATCGCCAGTAGGGAGACTCGCCGGCATTCTCACTGTGGTGGTTGCCTTCCATACCCTCGCCATTGCTGCTCGCTGCGTCATTGTTTGCGAACTCAACAGGAAGTGATTTCACCTCATCAGAAACTAGGGACGGCAGATCGTCAAGCGTGCCACCCGATTCCTCCACATCCTGCTGAAGTGACGTGTTGGTGGTAGTAGTAGTGGTCGTACACCGAAGGTTGGCATCACTCTCACGTGTACCAGTTTCACCTCTGGCCGGCGATGAGGTTTCAGTTTGTGTGCTGACGTTCATGGAGATGGATGGAGACTCGCACCTGGAAGTGGCCACCTGATTATCATTGTGCTCTGAATAGACAAGGGTGGTCTCGTCGTCCTGGGTATCCATGTCCCGTGTACTGGACGCCTCTCTCGTTCCGGAATCAATGTCAATGTCATCGTCATCGGCGGGTGGTGGCGGAGGAATATGGAAGTTGCGGCCATTGGATGAAGTTGAGCTGTCCTGGATGAAAAGCACCTCACGCCCATGAGCATGATATACACTCTCCAGGCCACCGCCGCTGCTACTGCTGCAGCTGTGGCAATGGCTGTCCAAGTCAATCTTGATGGCCGGCGGTGTCATTATGACAGAGTCTGTCAATTTTTCTTCGACATTAGTAACATTCTCTTGCGGATCAATTGGGGAAGAATTATCAAGAATTTCATCCTCACTAGTTTGCATTTCAATGGGAGTGAGAGACTGAATAGGGCTCGAACATTTTGAGGAGTCATTGGGTTTGGAACTGCCAAGATTGCGCCGCAGCGTCTTACGCTTGAACACAGTCATGACAGTGTCCATGGACGACTGGGAGGTGGTGTCACCATTCTCACCCCCAGACAGATCACTCAGCTCGCTCATGGTAGAGATAGAGCCACCATCATTGACTGAAAGGCAGGCCGACGAATCACATGTTTCCGCCTCAGACACTTGACCATCACTATAGTCATCTCCGACATGCTCAAATTTAACTATGAGCGGTGGGGGTGGATTCTCCACAGACAAAACCAATCGTCGCGAACCATCTTCGGCCACATCCACCACCACTGGCTCAGTCTCCGAATCTGACTCTGTTACATCACTGCGTGCTGTGCCGATGATCGTGGTGTCCTCGTCAACACTTCCGGTACGGGTGCTGCCGGACAGAACAGGAATGTAGAAGCAACCATCCTCAGTCACCTGCCATGTGCCAGCCGCACTTGACGCGTGACTGCTGCTATCTGTGACAGAAGAATCACGAGAGTCTGCCTCTGTATTTTCGGTAGTGGCAACTAGAGGCACTGCCGGCGAATCAGGAGCACCATCATCAACCTCCATACTTCCGGCACCTTTGACACCGCCACCACTGAAATCAGAGTCCATAGAGGAAAGTGTCGATGCAGTGGAGCGGATAACCAGTCTGACGGTCATCTGTTGGGAGGTGGTTGAGCGCTCGAGCACGGTTAGAGCGCTATCAGAGTAGGAGGCAGTGGAGGTGGAGCCACGGTTGGGTTCCAGCTCATTGTCGCCAGATGACAGATGACGGTTGTCATTGCAGTCGGCACCCGCCGTAACGTCGATCGGGGAGAACTCGTCAGTGTTGTTGCTGTCATCGCTGCACATGATCTCGCGGGAGCGAATCAGATTGGAAGAAACCGTGGGATAGCGAATCACCACTGCCCCTGAGCAAGCTGCAACGGCTCCATCTGCAAACACGTCATCCACATCTTGTGATTCACTCTGTTGGCCACGCGCTACCTCTGACTGGGCAGTGGATACGTTGTTATTCACATTGACCCACTCGCTTGTGCGGTCCTTTCTAGTCGACTCCTTGGTGATCCCAAGATCGCCGTCCAGGCTACTGAAACTAAAGATTCGACTTCCGGTTCGACGATAAAGCAGATCAGCTGCAGTCAAATCCTCTACCTCCTCACGACTGCGATCCCTCCGAATAGGTGACGAAGATTCAGAGGCTGACATACGTCGGCTCGCCCTCTCCCAGTTCTGAATTTTATCCTTGACCGAACTGACCACCGAGGAGGAGACCTTGATCGCACCCATATTGGCTTCTGGGGCCACCTCACTTTCTGACGCCACTGCCGACTTGGACTCTCTTGCGGCAGTCACTGCTTCCAATGCCTCTGCCGCCAGTTGCTTGTCACGCATTGCTCGCTCACGCTCCTCCATCTCGGCCCGTACCAGACCTGACAACACCGGCGTCGAATAGGATGCTCGCACCGAAGAATTTGTGTTCAATTTCGGTGGTGGTGCAGTGGTTGTTACTGTGGCTAGACTGTCATCGGCCAGATCATCAATACTGAGACAGGGCGAGCTGCCGGAACTGCCTGGTGTGGAAGACGAGGCGACAGACATCTGCACGGTAGTAGCAAAGCGTCGGATCTTGAGCTTCCAGGCTTCATCCTGAGCTGACGAACCACTACCACCGTCATTGCCACAGTCTCTCAATTTGAAGACCGTGGCGTTCATAGCTGCCGACTGACGATTGGAATTCATGGGATTTGTTTGAGCAAGGGGGAGATTGGCTGAAGACAGATTGGCACCGAGTGCATCACGTGATGGAGGAGTTTGTTCGAGTGACTCTGAGGATGAGTCGTCACCGGGTAATTGGTGGGGGTCGACCGCCGGAAGATGAGCAAATGTCTCGGTCGTTGGAAGCTCACCCGATCGAACGTGGCCGTTAGATTCAGATTGTGACAATTCGAGTTCGATCGACTCATTGCGGCTGTAGCTGGGTTGATCATCGAACGAGGTTGAGGTCTGTTGATTGGGAAGCGCGTCGCCACCTTCAGAGCACTCAGAGTAGGCCCGAGTAGTAATGCTGGTGGCGGTATCACGGCCCTCGCTCACCGCGGCCGCCACAGTCGCCTCCCACCCTTCGTCCTCCGTGGACTCCCGAGCGAAGATAGGCCACGAACCCTCAGACAGTGCCTTTCGGGATCCGGCCATGGAGGGCGGTCGTAGACAGCTGGCGGCGGCACGTGCTTCTTCCGCTTCCTCCTCGCTGGCGAACGTTTCATAAAGTTCAGCGCCATCGGCACTCTCCCAGCGCAACGGCGCGTGGATCGCCACCCCGCAACCGGAAGTGGCCATCAGACGGCCACCGTCGCTTCCGAAGTCTCTGAATTCGTCAGCAGGTGAGAGGACGCTCGTGGCACCTTCGCGTCGACGTGAGCGTCAAAAATGCGAGAAGAGAGATGGGCGCGTGAAATATCACCAGCGAATGTGTTTATTTTTAGGCAGGAACGAGAGAGGGAGAGAGAGAGAGAGAGACAGGAGAATAATATTGTTTGCACGTATTTTATGTAGGTTAAAAACACGGCGAGTTTGTTTTTGTAAGAGTATGTAAGAGATCACGTACAAACAGAAAATGCAAGGCCTTTTTAAGACGAGGTCAATTACCCTGGGGCGACACGGCTGGCTTTAAGAATCTATGATTTCTTAATTCATACTGGGCGAAGTCTTTCAAATTGCCAAGAGATTTTTCAGATTTATTTTACAAGAGAAATTTTTTTCAATTTTATATTTTACTTCTTAAATTGCTTAATATAATTTAAATACTCTTATGGCGGGGGGCAAAAAACAACTTTATTTAAAAAAAAATTTAAATATACGTTCGTATTTTAATTGATTCTTTGAGTAAACTAATTGATAATTTTACTTAAATTGTTCTCTAAAAAGTTCATTTCACTATTTGCACTTTAAATTGCTAAAACGACAGTTGAAAAAAATGAAGAATTTAATAATATCAATATCGCGGAATACAATAGACTATTCTATGTACGATTCAGAATGACGTTGATATTTTTTGAACACGTCATTTTTATGCCAATTATTTGAGAAATATGGTAGCATAAGTAAATCTTAAACCGGATTGACATAACAATTCAAACACTGTGTGTACAGTGTATAAGTTTTGAACTTTAAAAAAATTCATACTAGCACAAAATAAATTTCGATATTTGATGGCTGTTGTCGATAAAAACTCCACCTTCCATTGCACGTTATTTGTGCATTTGTCTGGTCTGTTCCAACACAGTAGGCCGCGCCCTGGGCAACTTCAAATATTCCCACACAGCTTAAAAAGACCCTGACGACATTTAGAAAGCTGAGTTTATGGTAGAAGGGGCGAAGTAAACATACATTGGATGAAAAGGTCATAATGGGGGATAATGTCGAGAATTGGCTTAGGATGAGTTTCGGAAAATTGCTCACCAGTGGGTGGCGAGTCTCGGTCGCCATCACCGAAACCTGGCGGCGGAGGTAAGATAGGAACTGAGGCTGAAAGCTGACGGGGAACGAGAGCGCCGTCTGGGGGGATCCGTCGTTTTTTCCGCGTCTTGTCTACAGAGTGAGCAAGAGACAAAAATAAAGACGGACAGACAGGTTGTCGACATGTGTTTTTACAGGCTGGAGCGATCGTCATATCTATTTAATATCGATCGATTTACGCAAAAATTAATGAACGACTCATTTTCGGATACTGTCGTATTGCTACGACAACGACAAAATCAATGGTTAATTTGGCATTGCGACATTGCTCGCATTTGTGATTGAACAAATTAATCTGTGAGACTGAACCCATTGTTTGTCACAACAGCTAAGCCATTCGAATATAAAAAATGTTTCTGAAAAATAATTCGCGTCAATTATTACTGCACGGGTAATTAAATGCTAAGAGATGCGTAATCGCTGTTTACAATCAGAGTGACACTTAGTTAAACAATAGGATATACATTATTATTCTATGTGCATAATCTATAGTAAACAGTCTTCTCAGGTAATTAGAATTTCAACCGCAACTCTATTTTGAGAAAAGGAAATAGACATTTTTGGGAATTATGTGCTTAAACTAAATGTACATTGATGATGGCATCTAAAGAGAAAAGAAACGAATAACAATAGAACAATCATGTTACTAAGGAGGCAGAGCGACGTGTACAGGATTTATTATTATTTTTTAAATTCTTATCACTATAGTCGCTGCACTACAGGCGTTTTTGTAACCCTCTTGGTGCGAGGGGCACATTTTCACCAATACCCCGGGATCGAAGCTATCGAGAGCCCGCGCCGGGAATCGAACCCGGAACCGCAGAACTAGTCAGTCGCAATATCAACTTGGCTACGACGAGTCATACTCGTTGTGGATAAAGTGAACCGAAAAGAAATATTAATTTTCATCACACACATACAATAATCACACATCCAGTTAGTTATACAGTATTATACCTGGAGTGTGTCGTTCGGAAAACACTTGACGGAGTAATGAGCATTAAAGTAAACAAAATTAGCCATCTTAGCAACGAGTTAATGAGTGTGAACACACACGACACAAAAGTACCGTTTTTATATACTAATACCGTTTTTACATACTAGTTTATTAATTTAGTTTATGATGGTTTATACACTTGTATAATCTGTTATATAAACATAATGATACGCACTTCACCACACGCAGTTAGAGGGTCATACAAATAGAGTAGATTAACGTTTTCTTGGAAATATTTTTTGAGGGTAGTTTAGTCAGGCAATTTTGTTGTATTTGCAAGCCAATTGAAGGATACGGAAAAAATATTCGCACTCGAAAAAGCAACAACTGCACCACATGGAGGTACGGAAGAAGAGAAAAAGAAATCTCCAACAAATAATTTTTTTCATCGCCAAATGATCCTTTCTTCCAAATAGCTTCGGGCAGTTTTGCCTATTTTCTTCAGAAAAATTTCTCAGAAAAAGAAAGAATAACTCGCAACTAGCTGCAAACAGCAATAACAATGTGCTGGATCCAGTAGAGCAAGAAATATTTATACGAGTACTATAAACTTGTTATTGCTTCACAGTTATTTGAAACAGGTGGAAAACGAAAATCAGTGGCGAGCACACTTTTGGACTAGCGACACAATTATAAAATTATTACAAAAATAGATTCGCGCACAATCATAACAATCACTTAAGTAATTTCATATTCTGGAAAGATATAAAATAGTGAAAGGATTCTTGAAGTTGAGTGATGCATATTTTATGCATTATTTATAATATTCAACTCTCACTCTGGAGCACACAGCAGGTGGATCAGTGCTATTCTGATTTTTTTGGAATGAGTTTGAATGAGAGTTATTTTATAGTAGTTAGTGAAAGCACTTTAATTCTAAAGTGTTTTACCAGGGCGGCTCCTTATAAACACACTCCCAGAAATAAAAAATAATGAGAATAGGACGTCTTGGATTCACCTCTTTCTGTTCGTATTTCCCCCTTCCCCCTTTGCCTGTTTCGTATAATTTGTATTTTTTCTCTCTCTCTCATTGTAAATTCACAGCCAGTGGAAGTGGTCGCCCAAACCATGTTGTGAGAACTTTAAATACCAGTGGGCTTTAGTTTAAGCGTTTAATTATGTTTCCAAAAGACAGCTGATGATCGCAGTGATTTAGCGTAAAACTGGTACTGTCTACCTTGGTAAATATTTTATGAAATTATTTTAAATCATTTTAATTTTCCTCGGGAGATGAGGATGTGGGAGGACTCGGTAAGTGTGACTAGTCATCGTTCTTGTTTTTCGTCAGTTGTAGTGGTTTTCATTTTAGTTTATTCTTAATAAGTAGTTATGCTATTGTATTATTTTATTTAAAGAGTTTGTCGCCGACTCTGTCCCGGGCACATCTTGCACAATAAAAATTATAAACACTCCCAATTGAGCTAGTCATTTGAAACACAGCAGAATTTATCATGATTCCAACAACTTTGCAAACTAGCAAAATTATATTTTCTTTGTATACTCCTAACCATCAGATAAGCGTACAAAAAGCGATGGCGCGTAACACCATTTGCCCACCACTGACGGCAGAGCAGTACCGTTTGGCTGACATTGACAGCGTCATGACAGCGTGGCGATGGCTCCTAGCTAGGCTGTCACGCTTCATTAACGGCAGAATGCCTCAAAAACACAGTTTACTTTCTATTGTTTATTTTTGGCCGTTCGCGCTTACAGAGCCCCCGATGACACGCCACGATCGTCGTCGTCGCTGTTTACCCGGTCATAACGAAAGCTGACGTCAAAGTCGAGGAAGCGGAATCTACGAACTCAAGTTATAAGGTTAGTTGGACTTTCGTGTAATGCGGCCGACGAATATGATTTGCGAGGCAACACGCGTGACTAGCTGTGGACGTCAGGCGGTCTCTGTGGTAAAATATTGGTGGGGACTTTACAAATGGCGAATTTGCACACCGAGAAGGCTCCATCCATGTAATAATTGAATGCAACGGGAGAAAGTTCCTAAATGCGGAATACAGCTACTACTGCTTGTACTCACGTTAAGCAAACACCTGTGATTGATTCCTGTTAAGAACTCCATAATATCTTAAACCCTACTTCGTATTTGCGATCGCAGAGCCGCCCTGTGTGCAAGTGCAACGTCAGCTTGAACCAAATTACAGTTTATGCTAATGCATAGCGTCACATGTATAAAGACATATCCCACTTGAAGTAATCTATCGTTTGTTTAAGCGCATACAGTTGTTTATGTGCCTAGCATAGTAATGAACAAATTATTTTGATCAGGAAATATAACCTCTTGATTTATGGTAACTTAGTAAGTCTAGTTATCGCATGAGCAAGTATTATAGCTGCCATCAATTTAATGCTGCATCGCGAAAGAAGGCGTAGCGAAATTTCGGACAATAAAATACTATCACAGAAATGAAAAAGGTTTTTCAAAACTTTAGCAGAATTAATTATTGACGCTACATTTAAACTGGCTCAACAATAATGCGACGTTTTTGCGTGATTTTTTTTTCTCGGTTTCTTGGCTTCTTGCAATTTTAACTAAGATCCAAATTTATTTAGCTGGGGTTCGTGCTTCTAATTATTTCTATTTGACCTACATGCTAAATCCCCCATAGAGGAATCCAATGTGTAATTGGGCGTGCAACTGCCTTCAAGTGCAAAAAAAAGTAAACTGGATACGTTATCTAAAGGATTCTATCTACATGGTTTTCAACCAGGATACCTTCATGAACAAACGTGTAAGGTTATCAAAACTGCATACGACCGACAATTACAGTCATGGGGTGTGACGCGTGCTGGTTTTATGCAATATGTAAGCGTGTTGGTAATTTATCATCGATTCTCATGAGACCCGAAAGGGTCGAAACAAAACTGAACGAATAAAAAGTAAAATCCAGTCTTTCGCCTACAGTGTTGGAGCAGCAGTATCACTCGTATCGCCGTTATCTCTAATACCTTATGCTATGTACCCTTTCAAATTGAGTCCAGAAGGTATCAAGAGGATATGGGCAGACTGTGCAATTAAACGTATGTGGTGATCGATGGAGATACATAAACAGAGATAGATGCAAGCGTTTAATTATTCACGACGAGCTGGCCGGAAATCTTCATCGCTCGACCGGCGCCCAGATTTTCATTATATATTAACGACAAAAGCTAGTCTTGGCAACGGGGTAAAAGCTCATTGGTGCACGCATGCGAATAAAATACCGCTTGATAAATATTTCAGATCAGAATTGGAAACACTTGCTATTTGCAGAATGGCAGTACATAGCGTAACTCCAAACCGATGTTTCTGCTAACGACTGACACTAACGATTAATGGTTTGGTTTGGTCTGACATTTTCCTTTAAAATATCTTCGCGTACGTACTCTGTGCATTCGTTAAGCTCGAAAACTCAGAATAAAAGATGCTTTCTTATAAAATTGAAGGCCTGCACGTTACAACGAAAATGCTCCCTGGAATGCCAATTATAAATACAATTTAAAAACTATATGTTTTGAATTCAATTTTTTAAATCTAAAAGTTTAAATGGATTTGATAAAGCTCGATACATGCTGATAACTACACTTTTACGTTGCCAAAGTATGTATAAGATAGTGCGATGTCGGCTTTTTTTGTGTTTCGGTGATTTTCTATTGTCAATATTAAACGTCAACATGTCCCCAAAACGAAATTTATTTGTCTCACGACATAGTATTTTCGAACATCTACGCCTAAAACCTTGTGCGAATCGTACCAAGTAATTAAAAACTCGACCGAACCTACCCCACACAATTTCAATCAATATTTTCTATTTTGAACATGACAAGAGTTTTTAAAAACACAAATGTGTATTTTTCAATCGCATTGACGAAACTTCATTAATCAGCGTTATTAACAATTATTTTGGGATATTTGTACATCTTGCTGAACAGCCTTCGCGGGTTAATTTGACATAGTTGTAATTACACAGTAAGTAGCTTTAGTAGTAAGAAGTTTAAGTTTCCAATATTTACGAAATAAAAAAAATACTTTCCAGGATTCAAGTTCACAAACTGATATTACTTTCAACAAAAACATTTTAAAGAACTATAATATTCCTGAGTTCCTAGCAGCAGGAATGGGCGTAAATATTGTAATCGCAGAACATCATTAAAAATATTTATATGTAAACAAATGTAAATCACATTTCGACAGAAAGTATAAAAGCAAAAAAGCAAATAAAGTTCGAAACAATAGTAAATATAAAGATTTGTTTGGAAACATAGACGAAAATTCTACTTTCACACTGCAAAAAGTAACTTCTTAATTTTTACATATTTTTAATCAAAATATTTTGTCTCAAAATTCTAAAAGAATTTTTTTAAATACAATATTTTAAGAATTGGCACAATTTTGAGCGAAGACATTTTAGTGCCAGTACCAGATGTAAAACTAAGAAGTTCAAGTTTTGTGAGTGGTCAATTTTTTGTTGAAATTAATACGGCAAAAGCGAGTTTGAAATGATGGAAAGACGGGGTTTTTGCATTTTATAATTATAAAGTGCGGGTGCTATTATCTAAGTGAGCATATATAGTTAACTAGGCCGGCATATATGTATACGTACCGTCGGCTAGTATATCCCACACGTCATTGCAGGCCCGCCGCAGACGCGTAATGTTCCTATCAATTCTGGGAGCCCGGCTGGAGGGCACAGTGCTACAATGGAAGTGCCAGGACGGGCGACAGACAGGTCGCCTAATGCATCTGTTCCAATGGACAGCGCAGTGGACTGTATGTATAGATACGACAGGGAGAGGACACAGAGAGCAGGAAGGAAGGGGGATTTTGTTTGGTTAGTGGGGGTGGGTTAATGAGCAGGTATATTTGAACACACGGCACGTTTGACAAAAAGAACAGTAGTGAAACTGTGATTGTAGTGTTTTGTTTCGGAAGGCTACCTAACTAGCCTGCTTTGGATGAGCGACGCAAAACATAGACAAAATTTCACAACTTTATCAGAAGCTCAATGAGCGTATGGCAGTTGCAACGAAAACAAAAATGAAAAAAAAGTGGGCTGCAGTGGGCTAAATCTAATGTCAGAACTGATGTTGCTAAGTGCAGAAGCCATCCAACTAACCGTAATTTGTTTCTTTCCAGACAATATTCCAATATTCCAGGCAAATTAAAACGACAAAAATTAAGACATTTTCTTGATTCACTTATTTTTGAAATTACGTGTAATAAATTTAATTGAAATGAGATTGCACGGTTCTTCTTCACGGCTTTTCGTTGAAAAACTACATGTGTTCGTACCACGTTTTCAAATTGCTTATCGTTGAAAAAATACATGTTCGTACCACGTTTTTTACTTTTATTATTTTATTTTTAGTTAACCAGATGGTATATTCGCAGCTGATAAAAATCAAATATATAGACTGTCTCTCGGCGTAGAAATATGTAATAGGGATTCAGCCTGGCACCATTTACTCGAATCACATGATGCGCTATTTTAGTCCAGCTCATTGCATGGTATATTTCGTTTTTCGTTCTCGGTCTACTATATTTTTTAATCTATTTTATGCAGCCATATAAAAGAAACTATAAATATCGATAGCACAGCAGCGCAGCTTTGTAAACAACCAATTACGAATTAACGGGAATTGTAGCAATTTGTTGGTTTGACCTCTGACACAAATCAACTACCGTATTGACCGCATATCTAAGGAACGATGCGGGCCATTACATTAAAGCAACAATGCTGGCCAAAAACCACATCATTTTGGTTGGCCACCCCAGCGCTAATACTTAGAAAAAGTAGTTGACCTTCAAGAGAATTCACGCAGGGATAATAAGATATTGGTAATGCTTAGGCGAGCATAAACCACGTCATAACTTCTGTATGCAAACGTGGTACGGGCCAAAGTAGGCCTACGAGCATCGTATACTTCACCTTTTCGACAAGGAAAGCAATTTAGCAATTACAACTGCCGCATTGTTAATACGTTCTTGAATGCTGTTAAAGCAACGCGTCTACTGCTGTACATGCGTATAGTGTGGATGCTAGGCGAAGCGTATCGTCACGCTACGTAATCCTATTTCTCAAATGAAAAGTAATAAAGGATACAAAGCCAAAGAAACTGAATAGAAAATACAGAGTCTCTCAATCAAATTAGATAAATGACACTTATTCATTTATAAGCGTACATAATGTGTCATGGAATTCCATCGCTAACTGATCGAATAATTTCAATACTGTTGCAAATGATCGAGTGTATCAAGAATTGGTTTAGCTATTCCATAGGATAGCTGATTTATCATATCTTTTGTTCAAGAAATCAGGAAACTAGATTTCAAATTTGTAGTGGAGATTTTTGATCAAATATTATAGAAACCTAGAAAACTTTTAGAAACGGTATATATTCGAATATCTTGGCGTCTACCTCATTCCCCATTGTATTATAGGAACCGCTTAGCGTTTTATAAAAAGGAGATTTCACCTGAGAAATAAACACCCCCTGTAGAAACGCGGAATTTGTTACTGCCTGTAATTAATGAGCTGCAAGGTTGCGTAATAATCAAGGCTGTAGTGTTGCCAGCTCCAAAACGGAAATGTCGGGAGAATAATGGCAAAAAAAGCTAAACCAGCAGAGAATATAAATGTTTGCTTTGGAGATGGGCTAGAGCGGTTGTGAGTGAAGGCATAGTTCCTGGTGCAAAACTCGCTCCAAATTTTAAAAAAGAAAATAATTGTTCAGTTTTCCATTTTCCCGTGTCCTGAATGCCATCAACCAAGCCACTCATCACTTTTCTGCTAAGCCTGGAATGTATAGAATCCCTGCTGACAAACAAACACAGATTTGACGTACATTGCAGCTTGAACCAAATTTACCTGCTCCAGACAGGAACGCGCATATAATTCTCAAAGGTATCGTTACTTGAATTCTGTAACTTTTTAATACATGTGTATATGCACCACTGACCCTCAACATATTGCGCAAAGCAACATGGCGGCTCCTAGCACATCATGAAGTTTCTAGAGAATCCTTTCTTCTAATTTTTAACGCATATGTTCCTTACTACTTAGTTTATGTTACTCATGTTTACTTGAATGAAGAACAAATAATATCAATAAAACCTGTAATATAGCGCTGAATGTTTTCATATACTCGAACTTATAAGCTTTCAAATTGTATTTAATTTTTTTCTAATTTTTCGTAAAATTGTTCATCTATTTCCATCTTTGATTTCCTATTGGTCATTTTTATTTGCATACGTTTTCGTCAATGGCCAGGGGTTTCCGATAGGGCATGCAGCCATTGCTGTGATCGCCTCAATATTTGTTTCAATAATTATATGCCGGGCCCTCACAGTACAAAATACGACCCGGTAGATGGCGCCAAACGTAAATCCAGTGTAAACAACAAAAAAATAAACACCAAGAGAGTTTCCAGAGGTTTCCGGTGCAAACACTGACTTGACGCCGACGTTTTGAACGGTTCGAGCGAAAAATAGCTCCCAGGAAGTATTAGATCATGCGCCCACTAGGGACACACCTACGCTCCAATTTTCAACTCCTCCTTTCCTGCGTCGACTTCAACATCCTCCCCTCCCCCACCAGTACCCAACCCCCCTCGTTGCAGGATTATATATGTGGGCACCACATGTGCGAGCCGAGCTAAATTTGAAACAGTCGTGTTTGAGTCGAAAGGCCCGGGCCTGCATATTCGAGTCTGCATCTCTGTATACACGAGACACCAGTTTTAGCAACTAACCAACTCTGAACAAATCTAACATCTCTGGTTGCAAGTGTTAACCGATAGTTCCCCACTAGATGGCGTGGTGACTCAGTAACGATATTAAATAAGGAAAGAATTGCTTTTATACTGTATAGAAAACAGATTAAAAAGAAACATCAATACCTGTTTCACTTTTACTGTTTATCTCGTTGCGAATATTAAATAAAATTTACTTCAGGAGAAATTCACCTGTTAGTACTAGCCATGGAATTGATGTTCGATTGTGCCTCAAGTTCACCTCTCTCAAGACTTCAAGGAATCCCACAAACGACATTATTGGGACATTAAAACATTATTGGCAATGTCAAATGTCTGAAACACCAATAAAGTTGCTTCGAATGGCGAAAAATCTCTTTCGGAATTCCCGCCTTCTAGTCCTCTTACATAAACTGAAGCAGCTTGGATAAATTGTTCTCTTTTTTCCGGATAGAGTACCATATCTATGTTTAAGCCCAACAAGGGGTGATGAGTCCTTAATATCAAATTACAAAACTGTAAACGAGCCAATACCGTCGAGAACGTTATGTGCCATTAACAGTTAACAATGTCGTAATCTTCTTACCGCGACTTAGACGGAACATACCCTTCCTTGTATACTATACATTCAGGGTGTCCTTTCGCTTGCACTAAAGGTTTGGAAAACAAGAGACTAAACGGGTTTATGGAGGCCATTATCGAGATCTCGTAAGGCCTTCAACACCCAAATTGATTGAACTTGTCCGTGAATGGCTCTTGTGATAACTTACTTTTGTCATAATCAACGCTGGCTGCGTTTTTAAGCGTCCGTACACGTAGAACATGGACAAAATCCTACATCGCTGATCTGCTAGACGCAGTTATCTAATTTAATTTATTTAGCAAAGGGCTGATATTGATTTAGATGTCAATCAACTTAAAACAATTTGTTTTATGATGTGATCAGATTATTGAACTTTGGACAGATGTAATAGTTCCATATAATATAACGTGTGTAATATTTATTTCATCAATCTTTTTAATTTATCATTTCTTTTTATTTACCTATACATGTATATTAAACAAGCGTCTGTACTGTATTCCAAGGGTAAGGAACGAAAAATAAATTATGCACAATTTTGGAGTTATTCGAATTATTCGGGAGGGGAGAAAATCAAACTTACATTTGTTGTCGAAATGAACTTGATCTAAATAATTTTTGATTGATCTAATATATTTTTATCAATGTTCTAACAGCGCCGCGTGCACTAAAGCGACCGGTATAGGATCGAATCCCAGTACAGGTTTATAGGCGTAGATTTTTTTTATCTGTTTAAATTTCAGATGCTTGCTGCAGATGCTTGTGTTGTTCGCGCACGCAATTCGATTGTAAAGGGAAATGATAAAATAATTATTGTGCATTTTTTGCCAATTCCTAATGTTTTTTTTTCTTTGCTGTTGTCCGCTTCCGACATTTTCAATTAAAACATATGGGGGATTACAATGGAAAGGTAATTGTTGTGATCCTACCTTGCTTGGCTTGCGTGGAGGATGTACTGACGCTCTCGCTGTAGCTGTTGTCATCTCCCACCGACTTGTACGATTCGACCGAGTCAGAGGTCGTGATGCGGCGGTAATCTCGGGTCGCCTCACCTGAAAATCGCAAATGGAAAAGAAAATACGAGTTAAAGATGTGTTGTCCCACGGGACATGATCATAGGACGACGTAAAGAAAATATTAGCGACGATGTTTGACAAATGGGCGCTGATCCTTTATACCAAGCGTCACTCATTTCGTCATTTGGCATGCGACGTTGCAATTGTTGCCGCATTATTACAACAATCTCCATTCGCCGCTAGAAGCGCTAGGAACGCTTAATGATTTCTTAGGTAGTACCTTCGATAGTTTCCTGATCACCTGCAACGAACCTCTTGTAGTGATATTCACTACAGCGATTCAAATTAAAAACAAACTGATTCTCTGAAACGCCAGAAGATGGCACCTATAACTGATCTGCAAATCAAGTTTGATCTAATCATAGAAATACAAATCAAAATTTGAAAAATAATTGAAAGTATGTATCATAAAGCATCCCCTGCTCAATGAACTCCAAAAAGCCGACAAAAAATCAATGAACACTATAGAAGCACAAGAATCTCGGTCGGCTCCATCACCAGTCACGTTGTTTACTATCTACTCATAATGACTACACTTGAAACTTTATCATTATCGTAAATCATAAAAGTGACAGTTGAGCAGACCCCATGGAAAATGCTTGACAACGAAATTATATAGAAAGCCCTGATGCGACCAAAAGCTACTCTGGAAAATAGCAGATGCCTGTTTCTAATCGTAAAGACATGAGGAGCTAACGGCTTATTTCAAATTTCCAATCAGCTATGGGACAACCCAGATCAGCAGTGAGCAAATTTTTGTTAGCGAGCAAATTGTTTAGAAGGATACTTAGTGAAGTCTCAAAATTTGTCATAAATTTTCAATTCCGCGTTCCAAATATACTTTTTAAAATATATTCTCCCTTGAATAAAATTGTAAAAGCATTCCGACGACAGGGATTCTAGCCAAGGACGCATTATTAAAAACCCTAATAGAACAGCATAATTAATAATTTTGGAATTAATTAGCTAAATCAGAATTAATTCATAAGTTAGAATTAATTCATGAATAAAGAAATTAAAATGATGCCAACAATTGAGATTTTAATTTATTCAGAAACTTTTGTGCGCTTGCGCTATACAAAAAGTTAGGTTGGAAAAAAAAATATAAATTTTAATACCATACCCATTATACTGATAAATTCTCATGACACTGCTTCTTTCGTGATGCTTAGGGCACTATTATGATGAACATTATTGCCTCGCCGGGAACCTAACGAGATTTGCATTCGTTTAAGTTTAAGGATCAGCTTTATACTGTTTAACAACTCTTTGTTAGTCACGATTTGAAAAAGTTTGCGCACCCCCCCTGATCTAGTTAGATCGCATCCTACATTCTGTACCGTAAATAGGCGGAGTAAACTGTTCAGTGTTCACGAATACATTAGAGTCGCGATAACACGACAATAGGCTCCGCGTACACGCATTAAAAAAAAAGAATGTCGCAGTCTTGAACTTCCGTTTATTTTTAACGTCAGACATGAATGGCAATTTAGCGGAGGACGTCGTCTGGATGCTATGGACCGTTCTTGCGCACCAAGATAATTTATAAGTGCTCCTCCTTTTAATTTTTAAGTGACCACAATCGCCTCCGAATCTCGTTCAGCCCGACGGGTCCGACCGATCGATGAACTTGGCCCAAGAAAATTATCACCGTCTCCTCACGAGACCTGAGGTCTACTTCCTTTGAAAAAATTATTTTGAACACTGATTTTGAAACCCCCCACATGGGAATTTCTTATTATTAAAAATTTTGAAGACGCGTGGACATTAGCAAATTGACCGACTTTTGAGCAATTTGTAAGAAAAGTAATGCTGCTGCTTGAATACAATTTTTATTTTATATTCTCCAAAAAAAATAAAATAACTAAGTAACCTTTCAAAAGCTCAAATGACAGAATGGAAAATATACAACCCGGTGGGAAACGTTTGAGCGCACGAATTAAATCAATATTTCGCATCAGTGTAAACACAACAATAGCAGCAAATCTTAGAAAAGCACTTCAGATATACAAAAATGAAGAACGTTTGAAGTGGTCTTTCTAAAGAGCATTTTAGAGTGCATATTCGTCTTATTATTCGAACGCTTATGTCGACAACACTTTTAAAGGAAGCAAACACTCACCATGGACAATGGTCTCCTCGCGGGACTCGTCCTGGCTCCCGCTCCTGGATCCAGCTCGGATGGGATTGAGGATGATGGTGGTCGAATGCGGTGACTGGGGCGGCTCCTGGCGGCGACCACCAGCGGCTGCCGATGACGTCACATCCTCGCCGACGCCGGCCGGGGTCTCGGCTACGGGGGAAAGATGATGGACAGTGAACACCTGTAACTGGTTGGCCTGAAGCAGACACCAGGGCGACACCACCAGCGTGCGGCCTTCCTTCGTCGACAGCGCCATCGCGCCGGCGACTGTCAAGATCGTCAATTTCGATGATCCCGATATTTGCAACACCAACACTGTAACACAACACTGCTCAACAGTTCCCGTCTATTATTTTTGTTAAATGACTTAGAATTCAATCGCATTTATATGTAGTCGCAATTTCAGCTCGAAATAAATAGTTCACATTCGAATAGCGTGTCAGGATCGTTTCAAACACAACACTGCATATTCGTGTACGGTCAGCAGCCTTCATCACAATGATTCTGGATATAGATGTATATTTGAATATAAACCGCAGTATTGTTACAGAGAGTACCGTGAAGACACACAGCTGTTTGTATAGATTATGTTTTCACCTAAACCATAACAAGACCGACAGAAATGAGCACCGCACACAAATTCACGGGTCCCAAAAAAACGCACAGCGAGGCAAGTCGATAAAATTAATTGCGTTCACGCAAGCGAAAAGAGCGCGAGCTCGCACTATCTCACCTAACAATCACACCCAATGAAAAAAAAATGAAGAATCTACCACCAGATGATACGTGTTCATTTGCAGCACAGGGACCCCATTTATTTTAGAGCAGTCCCAACTTGGTTCCTGCACAATGAACATATACCGTGTAAGATGTCGGTTCCTATCAACGCCTGCTCGACAGCTATATTTTTCTACAGCGAGAGCAAAAGTCTGCGATTAAGATTTCGTATATGGCAATATTCTATGGAACTGGAACACAAATTCCATGCATTCGCACAAGGGTGTGCGCATAGATGAACGTATAGAAGAAATCCCCACATATGTTCATAATAAACGCGAGGTATCCGTAATATGGTGAACAACTCTATTCAAGCAATACATTGGCATCACATGGGCGCGTATCCTCGCGAGAACGCATTTGTCAGACGCGATTCGTCATACGACGCCTGCATCAATTTTTAAAAATAACGCGCCAGGAAGAAGCGAAGTCGGCGTTCCGCAAGGTATTGCGGCATCGCGTCCAAAATTATTCCAATTAGTTTTTCAATGGCAAATATAACACTCCTTGGATTATTTCTTGCTGGGTTCGTTCGCATGGATTCAATGGAACATTTTCGAGGATCGAGTCTGGGTTCGGGATCTCCGGAGGCAAGATAGAGGGGGATCGATAAAATTTGTTAGCGATTCGGAGTTGACTGCGCAAATTGCGCGTATTAAAGCGATGACGACGATATTTCCGAGCGTCGAACAAAAGACGTGAATTCATTCAGCACAGTAGCACCGTTTACGTATACGATCCTTTGACGTTGGAGCACAATTTCACGGGGGAATATGGTACACCAAGTCCGGCGAAACTGCACGCGTTACCCGTTGTAATAAAGAATGTTTTTTAAGGATATTAATATTATTAATATGTTGCATGGAAACACTTAATTGCGATTTCAGCGAACAGTAAGCCGAGGAACGCTATAAGGCGTAAACGGTATTAGTGTTTGCATTGGCTTTACATGCGAACGGATATTTTCGTTGCAGAAGAAAAACGAAGCATGAAATGATAGAAATTGCTTTGTTGTTGTCGATATGCCTCATATACACTGTGATGTAGTGCAAGTAGCTCAAGACTCATTTATGGTAGCAGATAAACTATCAAAGAACATCTAATAGATTGCGCGTCGAACAAACAAATCGTAAATGGGAGTATAACCTATTTTCTTTATGAAATTCCGAAGAAAAAATAACACTTTCTCGAAATTTGGCTTCACCACAATTTTTTAAACGGCAGTCTGCTTGTCAACCTGAGCGCCTGAAAAGTAGCAAGGAGAATGACGAATGATACCGTATCAGGTACAAATTCAATGAGACCCCGTGTCCGCCTACAGCATGTGTATGTGAAAGAAAACGCAATACTGCGCCGGTCTCACGCGACTTTTTCGGCGGCATGAGCGTTAGCAGATTGTCTAACTTTAAAGGATCGATCACTTCGAGCTCAATTTACTAGAGAAGTTACGCTGTTATTTTTCTTTCTGAATTTCTCCTTTTAATAGACATGTTTTCGAAAATCCTGGAAGAAAATCATGTTCGTTTCGGCTCGAGTCTCAAGAGGTTACAAAAAATAACTACGCTATAATAAATATTGGCGTCAAATATGGGCACGGTATTACACGATATTAAGCTTGATATCCGTATGATAGCGGCACATACATTGGACGAACATGCTTTATTTGAACGAGAGAATAAGCCGCAGAAAATACTCTGTATATATATATATTCAAAGGCTGCAGCTGCACCCAAAGTACAAATATAATATTGTCGTGTAGACCAAAACAACAGTGTCCGCAAAATCTAAAAAATAAAATCTACTGTGTACACCCCACACAAATAGGAAGTGGCACAAGAAAAAAAGCAACGACCAAAAAATGTTCGAAACACAGACATGGGGCGGCGCATGTTTGACTCTAAACTGGAATGGCTATAATCCAAAGGCACGACATAGACTGCTATACAACAAACCTGCGCTCTAATTCACAGACACAAACGCAAGTGTTCTGAACCGTGTGTGTGTGTGTGTGTACAGTGCCGATGTAATGTGTATTATTCTCTAGTCGCCAGTGCAAAGACCTCGTTCGACATGAACGATCATACTAAAATGAAATAAATTCACAATTACTGTCTACATACTGACTACAGTAAAACTATGTTTGTGGTAATTTAGACGAAGTAACTCGTAGTTACTGGCAAACTAATGGACAGTTGTCAACAAGAGTGACTCAGTAATTGATATATCAAATGTCATACTTACGACTACTTCGTCATGTACATCGTTAATGCCCCTCTCAAGTTTTTAAGAAAAGGTGCATGCCATGACGTCATATATTCGTAACTTAAAAACAGTTGTAATACAGAGTAATACTTTCAGATTCTCACTTGACCAATTTCCACTAAATGGTTAATTTCCTAAAAGATTTATTGCCTAATTTATTAGACTAAAATCAAAGGAGATCGATCAGTGAGCTCAGTTCCAAAAACACCACTTATATACGCAACTTAAAAATTTTCAGAACCAGTAGGTGACACTGCAGGTACATCATTACATGTAAACATGAACAGTGAGTCATTTTACGATTTCTGAACTGTATTGGGAGATTGCTAAATTGAATTTTTTTAAATTCTCATTTCAATGACACAAGGGCTCTAGCAATAAAAAATTGGAAACCAGACTGCTAAAAAAAAGGTTCACAGCCAAAATACGCAATTCCAAAAATTTATCAGTTTTCATCACATTTCCTATCACCACAAGCCTATCACTGAATGCATCGCGAATATGGTGAAACGGGAGATAGCGCAATTAATTTTCCATATACAATTTCCGCAACTGGCAACACAGCACCAGCCATGTGCAAACAGGTAAATTACCTTTAAATAAAAGCTAACCGCGCATCCGCGTTTTTGTAAAGTGTTTCGGTGTAAAAATAAAAAAAAGCACGTACCGCCGTAAAGCCGGAACCTTTGAGCCAAATTTAGGTGAAAAAGCACACAAGCCTGCAAACAGGCATTCCTATAAATCCACGACGAATTAATTGTATTTGAAGCGTTTAGGTGACAGTTATTGCCATCATTTTCAAATCAATTTCGCAATACCCCGATGTTCGTCGATTCATTTGATTACGCAACTAATGTCTCATCGTCGCAGGATAGCAATGTCGTTTGTAACGCAATTAATCATCGTAAACATTTCAAACCTCACTAATCCGGATGACCCTACCAGAACGGGACGAGACAAGATCAACTTCATCTCCTCTAAATTATAAGTGAAGAAATCGCAATAAGATTCAATGAAATATTGCCTTGTCAAGAGCACTAAGAAATCTGGTATTGAAGGAGATTCTCACTTCAGGCAAAACGAAATAAAATCTGACCAGCCTCGTCTTGTCTTGGAATATCAGCATAAATAGTCTTGAATTGGCCAGAAGCCAGGCACATGAGGCAGATCAACAACAACTAAGCTCGAATGATAGTTTTCACGACGAAACACTATAAATTGATATTGCGTCGTCTAGGGATCCTGAGAATTAGCTTGTTGAAGCAAATGACGAGTCACGGTCAATCCGAATAACAGTCGCGTCACAATTGGCAGAACAGAACATACGGTTGAATCACCTGAGTCGTGATCGATGAAAATCAGAGTCACGAAAATCACATCAATCACGCCTATCCAGAACACCGAAAATACCTATGCAAACAAAATGTAAATATGGGCGCACAAGCTGACCACCGGCGATATAAAAAGCGCACCATCCGTGGTGGACCGCACGGAACATTATACCATAATAAAAACTGAATATGAAGTGAGCTTCATTGTGGTTTACTGTACAGGACGAAACAGGCGTTCCGTATAGCGAACCAGTGGTTGGCAAATAGTGATGCGCACAGAGCACGTTTACAGACAGAATTCAACAACAAAAAAATCTTATTGAAACATTATATTTATAGCGACAACTTGACAATTCCTTGACGGAAATTCTGAACGTGATGAAAATATTTGTATCTGTAAATGCTGACAAAAATAACCAACATTAGAATTTGCTAAAAAAAAAATGTTACGACACATGGAGAAGTCAACGCTGTGAACGCTTCCGGAGAACGCTTAAATCAATTAATTTTGGTTGCGACTTACTGCAACTAATTTGAAAATTACGAGTAAAATAGTAATAATACTTGTGAAATTAACAACTTATATTCAAAAGAGTATTTGTTCTGCTAAAGAAATTTGCGGAGAGCGAAAATTCTGCGAACCACTGCTGCTTGACTCTCGTGACGCAAAAGTTCACGTATCGTTAGTTAGGGATCGGGGAAAGTCTATGAAGTTTAGGCGACGCACGGAAGTGTGACGAAAAATATCGCAGGTAAATAACGAAAACGGAAATAGAGGGGGCCAACCGAAGGTAGACTGTGGGCAAGGTCGGGGCGTAAGTGCTGGCAACAGTTTTAAAAAAGGGTCTTTGTCGTACGACACGCTGTTCTAGAACAGCACTGGTCTCGTTCAGGCTTTCAGACACTCCGGCTTTCGAAAACGTACAACAACGTCGATCTGCACTGTACACCACATTGCGTTTATAAATAGGGATGGCGCGATACTTATAGGGACAAGGTTTTTATTTATAAATTACTAACTTTAGAAATAAATATACGTGTAAACGAGAACAATGACGTTGCCATGTCTTTAGTTTTTCACAAATCTGCTCGCATAATTTGCAAGTCTAACGCATAGGAAAAGTAACAGTAACAGCCTTTTCGTCGACAATGCAAGAATTTCAGTAACTATTTTAAATTACGCGGGTCCCCTTATAAAATAGCAACTCCGCTTAGCTCTGTAAACAGTGATTGCCAACTTCAGGGGCTCATTGGATGTCAATTCAGCGGGCAAACGCAGTGAATGTTTGGCTTTCAGTTTTCAGTACTTATTTTGCCTCTATTTCGAGTAAGTGATTATAATCTGATTCAGTGGGGTCACTGACGTGGTATCAACATATTATAGTGGTGCGTGAATACAGTATTTCCATATAAAATCAAATATTTTTAGAGTATTTGCTCGTTGTGAGTGGGGGTGGCATCTACGAGTGCATCAAATGGGAAGCGTGCACACACGACGGTTGTTGAATGGATGGGGAGAGTGGAGACGCAAAAATATTGGCCCCATCTCAAATTTTAAATCAGCAGCCGCCACACCGCCACTACTATTTCGCTAGGCAGGTAATTATACTAGCAATAACTAATATACAATGACCGATACGGTGGTGAAAGCGTTTCTACGAAATTGACAAAAACTGAACAGCCCGTGTTGCGTTACGGATAGGATGACGTCAATTTGTGCGCATGATCCCACGATTTGCACCCCCCACTGCACGAAGAGACTTTACAAAACTTTTGTGAGGAAAGAAATAATTTACGTGGAGGGTGGAGGTAGGCTGGGGGGGGGGAAGAACTTCTATTGTGGGCGGAAATATGTCTAATGAACGTGTATTGTTCAAGTAGGACACGCTAGTTTCTTGCATAATCCAATACACCATTATTATATTAATTCGGGATTCATTTTGTTGAGTATCGGGACAGACTAATCGGTCGTCCAACGCATGGCCCGTTGGGGCCGGGGATGCCCAAAGGTAAAATACTGACACAATGGGGAAATTACAATAGGGCACAAGAATCGAGTGATGCGATTACAGGCGGCACCTTAAAATAACCAAAACCCGAAAATTATGTGAAAAGTCGCAGATGCATGTTAAGCATAAAAGAATAGCCTGTAAGTAAGATAACGAAATCACGAAGGCCACGAAAAAAATTGGGGTTTGACGAAGGTAAAGGGCGAAGTATTTTAATATAAGTTTCACAAAATATAGTTTACTCCATTTTTGTTTATGGAGCCTCGCCAGTTCGTCGTCGATTTTCCACTGCTCTGTCCCGTGTTTTGTTTCTTTAATGGGGAAATTAATTTATGCTGCAGGAACAAATAGTTCATATGGTGCCTTTCAGGAATTTACACTCTTCATTGTACTGGGAGTTTTAAATCACAGTTCACTTTCAATTTATTACTAGACTTTGGATATCAAACTGCCAGCTGTCGATGGCTTACTTGCCGTTGGGGATCAATATGTGGGTACTGATCAAGTGGTAGGTCAAGTGGCAAATGACTCCGAAGAACAACCTCTTATTTGCGAATTAAAGCCACTCCCACGCTTCACTACCACTGACACCGATCACCACAAATAAATCAAAAGCAATATTCATTACAAATTGACTAATTATTACGTCGCCCACAACGGACGCTAACGGTACGTTGCAAGCAGTGCCGGATTAAGCAAGTGGGTGCACGAGACAGTCGAAATCTTGGAACCCATTGCAAATATCTCCTAACACATTTTTGATTCACCCAATTTTTATAGATTTGTATTAAAATTTATTGTCAAATACTTAATTTTCGTGCCAGATAAACCGCAAGTAATAAATTTGTGCGCTGAAACTACTGAGAAATGATAGTAAGGGACTACCTTCGAGCCGGTCAAGCTTGATTGTAATTTTCTTTTAATATCAAATCAATATCAATTTGAGCAGTGTTCGGGCCCATTAAAGATTCGATGCCCCAAGCAGATGCCTCACCTGCTTCTAGGTAAATCCGGCCCTGGTTGCAAGGTACGTTTGTATATTGTGGCGAAAGGGAGAACGATCGACAACTATAGCTGTTTCGTATTTTCCACAGAATATAAATACTACACCGGTAAAAAAAATCCAACACGGGAAATACCTGTAAGCATGCATTTTCTTAGTTTTAAAAATGAAATTTCTATATTTGTACATTCACAGGAAAGATTTACTACAAATTTCAAGATCGCGAAAGGCCGAAATATTCGTCTATTCAATTATTGTCAATAAATTACATTTGGAAAACATTCACGAATGCTTATTTTTGAAAATAATAATTGTTTTTAAAAACTTAGCGCTCGAGATATTGAAATTAAATTAGATGAAGGGGCGCCACTATCCAAAGCATGTGAACGTAAACAACGTTTGTTCACTTCCAAATTGTAGGTTACACATGTGCAGACACACTATATTTCGAAAGTATACATGCATACTCTAGTCTACGCAGGCGATATCATCAATTTTGAACAGTGGAAACACTGCATAATGGTCGCAGTCTGTATTTTTGACGCGAACCACCTGTCGGGGAATAACGGGCAAACATGTGTATGATACACCAACACCAGTGATATTCAGCGCTAAAAAAAAGAACCGGATTTTTAAGCAGTTAAATTTTTCTTTATAAAATAGCGTTGAATTTTGATTCACGTCAAATGCAATTTGAAACCAAATTATAGAAAATGCAATAAAATGCAAAATATGTACACGAAAGATTGTATTTTGTTAAATGTTATGTGCTCCTCACATAGTGTCTAAGCACCAAGAGGCGTACAGAAAATCCGGTAATGAGTTATATTACAATGCAGTGGGGAAAAAAATATTGCGCCCCCTAAAGTCATAAAAAAGCCAAAAGAACTCACGAGCGGCTGGCTGGTTCATCCTCATCCTCGTATCCCCAACCTCATAAATAGAATCATTTTAATTTTTATAAATTACTCACATTTCTTTATTTAATATGGATAAAAATGAGGATTATCGAGAAAAAATGAGAAAAAAATAAAGAAAAACCTATTTTTATAAATAGGCGATTTCAAACGAAATATGTAAAATTAAAATTAATACAAATTATATTTCAATTTAAAATCGCAGAATTTATTTAAGGTGTAGAAATATTTCCGATTAAAGGAACGGTCAATTAGAAAAGTTGCAGATACGAGTAGATGAAATTTTCAAAATATGAATTTTCAAGCAAAACGCGAAACTTTACTAGGACGTATAACAGTCTACGTAATATTTGTCAAATTAAAACCAACATTTTGCTCCAACAAGCGTACCAACATTTTGAATGTCCCCTGACTAGTGTCACAAATGGAGGTTTATCTTTATTCGCGCCCCCTAAAGTCATAAAAAGCCAAAAGGCTAGGCAGCTCATCCTCGTTGTAAGCCCCCTCCCCCACCTCATAACTACCCTCTCCCCCGCCCTCCCATTCCCCCTTTATCTCCCCTCCCCGGCCCACAGGCCCACTGGCGCGCGCCATGATGCAGGCGCAAATTGTCAAGAGCAAGCGCACAACACATGACACCAACCAAATAAAGCGGACAGGCAAAACGTCGACGGCAAAAGTGCAACGTTTCCACATTCTACTCCAGATCCAGGTCACATACGTGCAGATGTGCGGAATAAATGACACGAGCGAATGGATCGGGACAGTCGACGTGTGCTCGGAACCTTGAGAACCAGGGGGGAGGAGGGGACGAGGCGGACCCGGGTCGACATTATGTCAACCCCCCCCCCCAAAGCCACCCTCCCCTATCCACCCAAACGCACATAAGGGAAAACTGATGAGCCTGTCGACTTCGCGGTCGCGCAGCAGTGCCATCTCGGATAGCGACGGGCCAACGGAGACAACGTGACACCCTCTTAATTCAGACGTGGACGAAAAATGAATTAACCCGATGTAGGGAGGGTCAGGGACCAATTTAATAAACTCTTTTTAATGGCGGCATCCGTGAACGACAGATTCGACGCCGCCATATTCGGTGCATGCATTTGGTGCCAGTCTCGTATCCTAATCATGCATTTTTAACATTTCAGAACGTCCCCACCGACTTATTTTAAAGATATGGACATTTTTCTTTACATCTGTTCTGCCACGCAGAATATTCGAAAAATGGTCCAATTTCAATCGATATTTCAATATAAATCTAATCTGATGGCATGATGTTGTGCATTTTACAGCATCAATTTTTAATTTTTGGCTTTGGACTAGGATTGCACTTGAGATAATGGTAGGCATAATTGAATAATTCGAATTTTCGGCTCAGTCAACCACTATATCATAACGCGCGGCCATCGGAATTTTAACGCTTGATGTTTTCACGCGTTGTAGTCTGTACTCTGTACCCCTGCGCGCTGTACTCTTGTGTCTTTCCATATATAATTTTATTTATTTTGTGACCTGTTATACCATGAGTCGGAAATAATAAATGTGATATTTTAGATATTTCACTCTCGCCGCCGGTTTCTCAGTTCGTGTGCAGCGGATTTCAACTTACTCATTTGTGATAACATATCCAGATGCCTTCAATTTTTTCGGATAACTGAATAAGGCTCGATATTATTGAATTTAGAAGACACTGCGACTTTCATCGTGACACCAATTGTGTCCTTTAACGTTCAATTAAATTTGCTATTACGTAAATTTAAACAAATGTCATCACTTAAAGAAACGTTTGACACTTGAAGGCCACAGTGGATAAGCGTATATACATAAATCATCGAGTTGATCAAAAACGTTCCCTGTGCGTGTTTTGAACTGCACTAGTCAGAAAGGCCATTCACTTCGAAATTCATTAAAAAAAAATACCAACTATTGATATATCGCCCATGGACTGTACAATATTTTAAGAGAATTTTCTTTATATTTTTTGTTGTAAATTGTAAATTGCAGTAAGCTGCTGCATGGTTACGCCTCACGGATGTATCTGAACAAATCTTTCAAACGTAGCGCAAGAGAGAACGGGTTCAGGAGCTCCTAATCGATGCCAGTTGTCGATATGGACAGCATGTGGCAAAAATCGTCCGTCAATATCGATTCGCCTCCACACATGTTCAACTTTATCGTAAAAAGAAAATCGATCCCGATTTTTTCTATATATATATATATATATATATAGAAAGACTGGAGCTGCCATTCCCCTCAAACATTCAACACACGTTTCTTTGCTGTTGGCAGATTCTCATTGAAAGATGTCTGTATCGGAATAACAACAGAGTAAACTGATAGGGATAGGGGGAAGGGAGGATGGGGAGGAGAGAGAGAGACACAACTACCATTCCTTCCTACACACTCTTGCATCATGGGCACGGTTTTTTAAAATGGTTGACAGTTTCTGTACAGATCGATACATGACGCTATCATCGTTTACATTTTATCATAAATAATCTATGCCGATTGTAATATCCATGAGTAGCAGTGAGATGCGCGAGTAGCGCGGTATTGAGGGCTGCATAAATGCTAAAATTCGAGAAACTACCTAACAGATGGCGCTACCGTATCTTACATTAAAAAATTTGTCTAAACTGCGAATTTAAACAAATGCAGCGACAGTAAACGTGCACACTTAGATGGATTTTGTAGTTGGTAGTATTTTAGTGAAAGCAAGTTTTCAATTGCACAATGTTTCAATTAATTTTTTTTAACTGGTAAAACTATTTTGGGAATACTTACATGTGGGGCTGTTAACTTCAATGCTTGTGCTCGAGCGAAACATCTTTGTAGACATCTTAAAAGACTTTTTCCCTCTGCAAAAAAAAAAGTCAACTTAAAATTTGAGTCCAACAAGTGAGTAACCGACTACTTAAAAAATATACTGTATGCAGGTATGCAACGAATTTTAAAACGATCTTGATCAATCAGACATTTAAAAGTGAATAGTTAAATATAAAATAATTTACTAGGGCCTCTCCACATTAAAGTTTCGTGTTCCCCAGAGTGAGTATAGAAGACGCGGAAATAAACTTTGATTGCAGCGACAGCAGAAGTCAATACATGCTTTGGGGCTGCAATTTAACACTAGGTAATATTCTCACTGGTCTATCATAAAATTTCACATGAACAACAGATTCACTGATACCAAAAATTGTGATGCACACAGAGCAGTATCCGTTTTAAAGACCAGCTTTATTTTTATTCCAATTTGTTTCCTAAAAATGTTTCTGAATCTAGCCTTGCTGTTCCATTCAACAAAATCAGCTCCCTGTGTAGCCAATTAAATGCCTACACAACAGACCAAAATATTTTTGCATACTAGGTGGGCTACACTTTGGCAACCAGGCAGGCATGACGAAATTGCGTATTTGTAACAATCAAAGCCCGGAACTTTAGTGTCGTAATCATCAAACTGATTTACAGTGATGCAGTTTGCACGAAATTCAAGGACAGGCACATGGAAACGCGCGAGTTGGACCTCCACACAGCTCATTACATTTAACCAACACCGGGTTCATATTGTTAAGAGGGCGTGTTGACGATTATTTTTAAAACTCATATACCGGCAACGCTCTATAACGTAGAGACCGGGGCACAGAATCATCGAAAGTAGGTTATACGAAACCTTAAGCTTCACTTTATGGTTATCGTTTGCACTTTGCGAGGTGTTAAGCGAGAAAAACAAGACCCCAAAAAATGGGCCCAGCACGAGATCGAGGAAGAATCCCAGCTAGTATGTGCGTCATCGATTCAATTTTCTTCTTCCTATGACGCATGCACGCCGGCCTCTGAAGATATAGGGCGCTGTAAAAACCCGGCATAGAAATATTTATTTGATAAAGCGCACTGGGTGTCTGTTTTCGATTTTTATAAAGATCTATATCTACACTCTTAAAAACTTAATCCCATTTCTTTCACACAAAAAGCATAATAATTTGGCTCAGTCACAATCAACATTGTAATTTGCACAATATTCACAGTCACAAATATGCATTCAATGTGTACTGTAATTGCATTTGAAAAATTAATCCAATTACGCTGAAATTTTTATCGAACTTGTAAACAATGCTCTTCTGCAGAGTTTGATTCGTAATCAGACAGTAAAATGTGAACCATCTCGATTCCGACGATTCTGATAGCCCCCGTTGGGTTCTGCAAAAATAAAACGAATTTTTTCATGCATTTGTCGACGAGAGCCCCCACCCTTAATTCGATAATTGCAAATGTATGTGTGTGCGCGCGCTGCAGTGCCCATATGTAGGCCAGGATCATGTCGGTCCCATTACAAAAATTGGTAATGGCCACTAAAAGGGTTTACACAGCGAACGGCGTGCTCGGGTAAGCCTGCATTTACACATGTATTCACAAACAAGATTTTTTTTGGCAATACAGCACAATTTGTCATTGCAGGGAAGAAGGAAGCAAAGCACGCATCCGGTCATAATTTATATATTTTTTTAAACCAGCCTACATTTGAAATTGGTGGGTGTGACACCACCCTTACATGAATGCAATGCCTAAATTTAGCTAAACATGTGGGTAGCGTCGCGACTTTCAAAGTATGGCTAGAGCGGTTGAACAGATTGTTAAGAGAAAGATTATTTTTGGCGTGTGTCTCACTCATGTCTACGTCAAATTGAATATTAATAATTGATGACCCGCTGTGCTAAGAAAAAAATTGAACATTCTAAATAAATAGAATCCCCATTAGATAATTAAATTTATGCGCATGTGCGTCAGAGCACTTGTAGATTGGAAATTGATTTCTAATTTAAGAGTATACTAAAATGTGCATTTCTTTAAGACAAATCAGGCAAATATGCGTATATCAGCTTTTTTGTTGTCTTTTTCAAAGGACGTTCAAAAACCAAATAGAAAATTGCTGGTAATTGCTGCTCTGGATAACTGGATCTGATGACGAGATTAAATTCAAATTCCGCCGCAATATGAAAAATGAAGTAGTTTGAATGCAGTAAAAAAATTCTATACAGAATCTGCAAATGTCCATTAATTCTGATGCGATAGATACCATTCAAATGCGGCATTACCATACTAATTTTCACAATTTTCTTCAAAAATACTTTAAAAAATCATCCATCCATTCTTATACTTCTTTTTTATAAACACTGATTCCATCCATTCTTATACTTCTTTTATATAAACACTGATTTATTGTAGGGAATCCCAGTCAACCACGGCAAGTCTAACGAAGCTTGGACGAAGCCAAATAAAACTGAACGTCGTTTGACCAACTTACTTTTTAAATTGATTCAGCCGCTCCCAATTATTGCTCGTCAAATGGCGCGCCTCGTTGTGATGTGAATTGGTAGTGGAAAGCCCATCAATGGACTCGAAGATTTCCCCGTCTGGTAAACCTTGTTGAGCAGGGTCGCTTCCGGTAATATTCTGCGATGAAAATGTATAAAAATCTTTAGAAACATGACATTGCAGAAATGCTTACAAATTCCAAATATCTTACGAAGTGAAACTTCAATGTAACTCAATTCTACATATTGGCCACCAAAAAAAAATCATTAACACATTCTCAACAATGCCAACTTCACTTCATCAAAATGCTTATGAAGTGATTTCCAATAAATTGCGAGTGCAAGATTAGTCAGCTGCTTCGCATCAGCCGATCCTGCCTCACATGAAACACAACAGTAACGACTCGACGATGGTATTGCCACCGACTATGGCTGGACGGTTCCGGGTTCGATTCCCGGTAATGAAAATGTCTCTGTTGCCGAGGTGAGGGGGTAAGTTGCATTATGCAAAGTGGTACGTAACGCCTGTAGTGCGGTTGACTACAGTTAATTGGAAATTTTAAAAAAATATACAATATATATATTTTTTAATTTCCAATTTGTTTTGTCCAATTGTCCAATACAAAAGTGTGCATTTAAGGGTTTCTCGTTTTTACTAATTCAAACCGCATTACTTAATCAAGACAATTATGATTAAGTAATGCGGTTTGAATTAGTAAAAACGAGAAACCCTTAAATGTACACTTTTGTGCATCTGGTATATTTGCCGCAGTTAAGCACACAAAGAAATATAAACTTCCGAGAATGCCTCTTACAAACATCTTTTTTCAAGATCCTTTTAAGCTCCCTCTTTTTTTTTAATCAGATTTCGTGGAAAAATTTCTGAGCTCCGTGGAACGTTTGCCGCCAAAAATACAGTAAGAGTCAATCACTAAACTGAGATATTACTAAGCCTGGGTTAGACAAAATTATCGGATCGCCTCCTGGCGGGTGTTAAGGAGGTCCACCAGCGTGTTCGCCTTAACAAATATCTCAGAAACTGAGCTCCCACAGTTTGGCTCCCACAGGTTACCACAGGTCCCACATTGTTAATCAGTATTTTTTTCTAAAGAAAATTTGCAACATTCAGCTACATTCCTCAACAGCGCATCTAGCAAAGAACCCATGAAAACTTCACAAAATTCAATTTTCAAAAACCCAGCCCAGCCATCTTAGTCTTAACGGCTTGGCACAGTTTCAAACAGTAATGTGTGGAATGTATAGCCGCATAAGGAGGGGGTGGGTTTAAAGCGTAGACATAAGAGATTTTCATTGAAAACCAAATCTCTGTTTCGTCCTTGCGTCGAGCGATTTTACGCCAGAACCAGTCAGCTTGTCTGGTCCAAGCTAAAGAGTTAAAAACCACCAGAAGAAAATTAATTACAAAGTTAGGTCTAACAATTTGTAAACAATTTCTTCTTTTTGCAGTCAACTGGAGCTGCTACAGGAGATTTACCACTGTACTATTTAAGAGACATATTTTGACAAGTCGTTTGACGCGACCGAATAAACATGAGCCTGCGGTGGGAGCCGAACCAGGGACCGTCTCATCACAGGTTGAAATAAATCAAATTCAACGTATATAAAAAGCCTGAAAGAAAGTCTGAAAGCCAAGGTTATCATCATTCGTACTTCACTGAAGTATTTATTCTATCTTCACTTTATTATTAGTGCAACATGGCGATACCGGAAGTTATGGATTATCCTTAATCCAATTACCTTCTCTCTTTTACCACTGCCTTTCCGACCAAACTTGAACGAAAACATCTTTTTTCCTCGATGTTTACAACGTATTGTCTTATTTTTTTTAATCAGCCAATCGCACAGGAAGAAATCACAGGCACCTACAAAATGCGCTCAGCAGTGCATTTAAAATAAACCGTTAGTCGAAACAAACACGAACAGCGAGTAGGAAGCGGACAACCCAAAATTAGATATACAATATCCACATACAGACTAATGTGAGTCAGCAGACACTGACGGTTCCAACTGCTGAACAATTTATTAGGAATCCACCCGCAAGATTGTTGACAAACGCACAATAAAGATCCGCACCACACGCGTTATCGTTGAACGGACAAACGCACTAATCCCCCAATACGCGCCAATGAGAGCGCCGCCGTCGTATTTTTTTATATCCTCAATGGAGTTTTTGTTCAAATGCCAATCCAACGCAGATGCGAGATGGCAAACAATAACCGTATTCACCAGAGTCAATCACGAGTGAAAACCAGACGCGGCAGAAATCTCGGAGAGGCGACCGAGCTGATCGACCACACAGCAACAACAATAACAACAACATAAATTTCCTATACAAAAAAAAACTTCTCCCAAGAGCGGACCGACCAACTTTTTGCTCAGACCAAGCAACACTGATCACAGTTCTTATACTACATAACGCGACCCCATATGTACAATATCTCCACCCCCGGATATATGCATCGAGCATTTATCGTTTCAAAGCTAAAATTATGAATACTTCGTTTTCACGTATTGGAATTTCGAATCTCTTTCAGTTGGAGCGCGATTAACACTATTCGATCTCCATCACGATCTGGTTCAAACTGGGTGTGTATTTTTCAACCTCAGTCAAATTCCTACGTCTGATTTTTTCATTTTATTTATTTTTTGTCATTGCCATTAAATTTATGGCAGTATACTAATTCTATAGAATAGCATAAAATAATTACTCAGAATTATTTTTTGGTTGATTAATGAACATACTGCTTAATAGTGTTTCTTTTTAAAGTCAAAAATATAATTTTAATCTGCCGAGACTTATTTTCCAAAACAATTCTTCAAATTACTAAAATTTCAAAAATAATCCAATATTTTTTCTTAAATTATTATAGTAGTTAAAATTTGTGAAAAGAGTCGAGAAATTAAGTTAAAAAGAAACGCGTGTGATTCAAGTTGATCGAAACTCAAAAATACACGTCCTGATTAAAATTGACGGCGAAAAGGACAAGAAAAACGTTCCCAATTCGAAGAACATCGAAACCAGTTATGAAAATGATGCGTAATGGTAACGCAAGCATGCCCATAGAGTCAATAAAAACAAATATGTCCACCCACACAGATGCACCCTAACCGCTAAAAAAAACTAATTGGTCTACAGACGAGGGTGTGCCGCCCATTCTCCATTAAGATTATTGAAGCTCTTGCAACTGGGCAACGTTTCGCTTTTGATCACTTCAATGCTTTCTAGAGGCAAATTATCGAATCGAAATTACATGTAAACAATTAGCAGTTCGATTAGCATAGGCATTTTTAAAGAAACCGAGGAATCATTTATTGATTAGGCCTTCAAATGCCAACAGGGAATGTGAGCCATCTAAATTAGTACTGCTCAACGGTATCGATGCATATAGCAAAACCACTAAATGACAGACAGCCCTAAAATTAACCTTGCAGCTGCTATTCAAAGAGTTGCATGACATCGCAATTCGTGTACCGCCAAATCATAACATTGACCAGACATTGACAAGCATTGGTTGTCAGAATACATAATTTTGTTCAAAATAAAATTACAAATTTATCAAGTCATCGTCACAGCTAAAATTATAATCTCAAGAATGTCCACTGTTCAAGGTTATAAATTAAATTTCAAGCTTCCCCTCCCAGCAATCGGATAATATTCAGCTATGTGACTACGAACTATCGATGTTTCTATTTCATAGATTCAGCTGCGTTATGTTAGTGTTGAACCTGTCACTTGTCATAACCACTTTGATATCGAGGATCATGTTTCTCCAGGATCTATTCGGGAAATTGGGTTCTCAGCGCTCGGGAATGAAGTGTTGGAAAACGAACGTGATGACCGTCAAGTCCATGTGGCAAAACCAGAATGCTCATGCTGCGTAAACATTTCGGCTCGGACATTAACAATAATAAATAGATGGCCGATGCTCCGAATTAAAAGAATATAAGAGTACCAAGATAGTGGCGCTAAAAGGCATCTGG